>JANZLQ010000007.1:4424494-4446841 GCA_026212715.1 Elanus axillaris
CCCCCCCCCCCCCCCCCCCCCCCCCCCACCCCAAGCTTTTTTACTTGTTCATGTGGAATTCTCTACTGGAAAAGGCCTTTCAAAGGCTTGGACCAGCTTCAGGTAGCATCATAATATGACAGTACCCAGCCATTTCAGTTTGTGAGACATTAAAGGTATTACAAGCTAGGTGGTGAACACAGCATTTCACTACCAGTTAGCATTTTCTTCCTTTCCAAGTCATTTTTAAAGAAGGATTTACTTGGAGTGAGCCAGCAAGCTCTACTAGAACAGTTTGCTAGGGAAGAACTTGTTAAATTCAGCCAGCAGTGGTGGTATCAGATGAGAGCAGGCAGTACCACTGCAACTGTATGTCTGGCTTTTGTTTTGTGTTTGAAGGAAATAAATAGCTGTGCAATTTAGAACAACTTTAAGCCTTTTTGATGAGTGAACAGCCCAAGCTTCACTTAAATACATTAAGCTATATGGAGTTGCAGTGGCTAACATAATTTTGAGTCCTGCAAAAGAAAACAAAGTGCTTCCTACCTTTCCTCCCCTCAGTTGCCCTTCGATAACCCTCACTTGAAGGAAGCACTGCGTGTTACAGTCATCATAGCTTCACTGCTCTTTATGGATTTTAGCGTGAAGCTCTTATTTTTCTTAAAAGGAACAAGTGTGATGATTGAATGACCAAATTAGGAAAGTTGCTAGAAATATTTGTAGGTTTGTTTTCTAGTGATTCTGTTGGACAGTAGCTAATGTGTGACAGTTCTTTCTCCTGGTTTAGTACTTTCATGAGCATAGCTCAGGGAGAGCTCCAATAAATATTAAGTGAAAGCTCATAGGGGTCTACCTGACACTGAACAAAGCGTTTCTGTGAGATTAATTGAAGTTATTTGTGTCTTTTTTTCCACTTACCAATTAACATCTTGTTTGGCTTTTGATTTTCCTAGATATCCGTGGAATACAAGAGTTTTTGGACAAAGTATCTCAACAGGGAATGGATGTAGCATTGCAGAAAGTAGAAAACAACATCAATAAAATGATTACAGGCCTCTTTGCCACTATGCGAATAGAAGAACTGAACCGCTACCGGGATACTCTGAGACGGGCTATTCTTATAATGAATCCCTCTACAGCCAAATCATTCATAACAGAGGTATGTGTTTATCACTGGTAACTTTTTGTTTTGTTGACCAAGACTGCAGCTGTTTGTCGAAAGATTCAGTTTATTTGATTTCATAAAAACAATCAAACAAACAAGAAGAAAAAAACAACTAAAAATTTAAACAGTCTCTCTTCAAAGATCATCCTGCAAGGGTGTTTTTTTGTCCCCAGGAATGTGCATACAGAACAGTATAACTACATTCTGCATGAGCAAAAACATTTAGGAAATATGCAGAATTGCCTTTAAACTCCAGTTTGAAGCTCATGGATATTGTATTGCTATTTCCTTGCTCATTGTGTCCCTCACTAAAAAAATCTTTAGAAAGGACAGTTTTATTATTACTTAGTTATATATAATATCTATTTGTGGATAAAATGTGTTTACCTGATTGGCATTTCATTTTTTATATAAAATAATGTTCAATAATGTTCTGGTTTGTACCACTGAGTAGTAGTAAGGTAACAGAATTTATGAAGGATTGGATCTGAATGAAGAATTTAAGATAATAGGCTAAAGTTATGTTTATGTATTTAAACAAAACCTGCAAGCAATACGGAGAGAATTTTCAAAAACCTCTTCACAATTTTGAGACAGGAGACTTGCATATTGCATTCAACTATGACTTGTGTAATTTTTTTAGTTGAGTGGTATGGTTCTTTTTACACAGCACTGTGCTGTTTCAAATGTGCTTTTTTACATGCGTGTATACTCTTCATCTTTGACCAATGGTCAAAAATGTATTTGTTTTCTGTTCCATAGAAAGACACTTACTCTGCTATAATTTCTCTTTGGATCTCTTTGTACCTTGCATTACCTTTCTTTTATACTTTCCTATTGTCTAGGTTTCAGAAACTGAGGCTTAAAAACTAACTCTGCATATGTAGTGTCAAGTGAATGCCTTTTAGGAACATTAGTTAGAAGAGGGCTTTTTTGTTTCTTTTTGATTTTTTTTTTCCCCTCCTGTTTTTTGGCTAGGCATTCTGCTGTCCTCATTACACACTGAAGCTTGCTAATTCTGAGTAATGAGGGTTTGCTGCTCTATCCAAATGTCTGCAGTGCCTTATAAGATGTAAACAATTTGTGGGCATGTTTTAGATTGTTCTGCATTGTTTCATCACCCAAGTCACAAATGTTTTATTTTTCAGTAAGATATTTCAACCTGTGACATTTCAACCTGAAAGCAGCAGGGTTCAGGGCTCTAACTACAATAACTTAGTGAAACAAAACTCCTGTATTGTTCCTAAAGAGAAAGACTTTTTTAAAATACACTTTTTTTATCATTTATTTTTACACACTCGAGCATAGTAACAAAGTCATCATCATCTTTTGAAGTTGCTGTGTATGTGTTGTCAAGAAAGTAAACAATTTATTTTGGAGTCCCCCCGTTGGCATTGGCCACTCAAACCCCCCAAAAAACCCAAACCAACAAAAAACCAACAATCCCTCTCCCCTCCCCCAAAAAATCCAAAACCAAACACACACAAAAAAAACCCCCAAAACAACAACAACAAAAAAATCCCAATGTTTCTCCTTTCCTGGAGACTGTAAGACTACCAGGAAAGGTCATTATCTTCTCCTGTGAGTAGGTTTCAAAGAGAGTCTCACATCAGGCACTACATTACAGGTTTTACCAGCATAACAGCATTTGTTGGAGTATGATGTGTGATTGGTAAAACTGACAGCAGGAGCCTTTCAGTAGGAAGAGTTACTCAAATAGAAGTATGATTACTGCCGTACTTTATTTCTGTTGGTGGCAGGGAATGAACTACACAACAACTGCGCTCCAATACTCAGTGTCTGTGGAAGGAGAAATTTACTGGGATAGCTTTGCCAATGGGTATTAAAAACTGTTATTTTGCTGTTGAAGCAGCAGCTGTACTGTATGGGCAAAGAAGTTATAAAGCCTATGGACTGCCTATGAGTTATGATATTTCTAAACAATTCAAGTGTGGACATCCTTATTCCAAAGACGGTGCCTTGTGCATCATCAATTTAACTTTGAATTTCAGTTTAACCTAGCAGACTTAGCATGTAAACCACACAAAGTTACTAAGAAACAAGTGCATACATAGACAAGCCCTCAGGTTTTTTATGGCTTTTCTGCTCAAGAGATACTTTTGGCTGCCTAGTTGGATTCAGCTGTCAGCTTCTCTCCCCAGACCTCACATAGTCTCTGCAGCTTGGTCCCTGTTTAGAGGATGGATGTGGCTGAACCCCCTCATTGTTTAGCTGAGAAGAAGGTTCATTCACTCTGCAACAGCTGTAGTAAGCGTGGGATTGATTACTATGCAAGTAACAACTTTTCCAGGGTAAATAGTCAGACATTGGTCTGTGTAAATAGGAGATTGCTTGTGGTAGAATTTATCTTTGTTCTAACTCTTTGAAATTCTTATTTCTAAGTAAGAAAATTCAAACCCAGAATGTTCTTCTTTCTTTTTTTTTTTAAAGCAGCATTGCTTTTTTATGTTAGCTTCCTTCTCTCTCTCTCCAGCTTTTGTATCTCTAAAGCTTGCAGAGATGACATCTATGCTTATATACTCAAGGAAGGGGAGATTAAGATGTAAATATACTGTTCTGCCTATGGTGATAAAAACCCACCTTCTCTTTAAACATGTATTAATTTGCCCTCTGTAGGGCATGGAAAGGCAGGAAGACTTCAGAGCAGGATCACAGCATCTCCCCTTACTGGCTAAAGGATTAATTTAAAGCAAGAGGGAGGATCCAGCCAAATTGTCTAATGTTCTTCATTGCTTTGAGCTGGGGATGGAGGGGCAGAAGGCAAAAAAAATCTGCTGAAATAGTGACATTCAGTGGGGCTAAGGAGTGTGGAGGTATGGAGATTGGGACCTCTCCCCAGATCATTTAGTGGCAGCATCTGGGAAATCCTTTGCCAGGGATATACTGGTGACTTCTTCAGTACTTTCAGTAGGGTGAGGTCTTTCTGTACTGTCAAATAATCACCCAGGTCCCACAGGTGAAGCAAAATACTGCCACTGAAACCTTTGTGATCACTGAAAAGCACCTCAGAACTATCTTGCACAAAAAATTGCTATGCTATCTGACAGCACTGGTGACTGATGTGAAGTGTGTGCCATTTATTTGCTTTTTATTTTGGGGTGGGGGTTTATTTGCACATGTTCTTCTGACCTGTGATGAACTTGCAGGATATGAAAAGCCATATAGGGGAAAAGGAATAGGATGTCCTTGCCAGCTCAGCATGAGAGCAAAAATCCAGGGTCAAGTGACAGAAAACAAAAGTTGAAAAAAAGAAAAAAAACCCCACATGGTGCTTTAGCAAAAGAGCAGGGACTCTTTGGGCTGAGAAAGTCTCTGTCACCATGTCAGCCTTGGCAGGAAGGCATCTCAAAACAACAGAAGGAAAGATTTAGGAAAGGGAAGAGAGAAACCACCCCTGTGTTGAGCCTGCTTTGCAAAGCGAGGACTTCTAAAGCCAAGTGTGAGAAGGCTGGGTAGGAGGAGGAACAGGTCAGGAAACTCGGGTTGCAACAGAGGTTCTGGGGCTAATGAGCAACTTTGGGAAGCCAGACTTTAGGAAGCAAGCCAGGTGTCCTTAGTGTGGCCAAAATGCTGTCAGTACATCTCTGCTTACAACTTTATTTCTATTTAGCTATGGAAACTACCTTATGAACTGTGTGCGGATGTATGAATGTGTTGTTCTGTGCAAAGACTCTAGGATCTGATAACAAGACTACAAGGGAGGGATGATGCAGCTGATTCATTTTTTTAGATATAGAGGAAAATTATGTTGACTAACAGATGACTTTACAGGTTGGAAATCCAGTAAGCCACAGGTGAAAGAGCCCTAGCATCAGCCAGGGATTTTGCTAGAGTTTTGACAGGCAAGCTCTGGAAGGCCTTGGTGTAGGAGCTGAAGACACAGCCACCTCCAGCTGTCAATTCTTCTCCTCGATGGAGGGGTTACCACCCCAGCAGCAAACTCAGCAGATGTGACTGTATACCCTTGGTGCCCCTTGCTAGGTCCCTTCTCTTGGTTCTGTTGCAGAGGTAGTGAAGAGGTGAGAATACTTTTTAACTGCAGCAGCAAGATTCAGCAGTTTAGCAAAAATTTCAGAGCATTGGCAACATGTATCAACCAACAAAGCTTTTGCGAGGGCTTGACAATTTCAAGTCATCGATGCAGTGATCATTGTAAGTTCCCAGACTGGAGAGAGTACTGCTATTCAGCACACTGTACACTGTATGTTTTGTGTAATTAAAAATACTAACTTTTTATTATTCCAAAGGCTCCATTATGCCATAAACTTGAAGCTGCTGAGCCCTGTAATGTTAGGACTTCAAGCAGGCAAGTGATTATGCTAGAGATATTGGAGATGCTTACTGTTAAACATTTATGTAAAGTTAAGCTCACATGTATTGCAGAACTGGGTTATAATTATTTAAAATGTATATTCAACAAAACTAGCAGCTGCCAAATCTGAGTTGTAGCAATAAGTCCTGTATGTTGACCTGTGTGTATGCAGGCATGCTTATTGTAGCAACCTGTATAGGTGCCATTTATTTTGTCTATATTCATTTGCAAAGAAAATTAAAATAGTATATCTTTAGGCATTAGTACAATCTACCATACGTGATTTTTTGCAAATTAAAATGTGGGGTTTTTCTACCCCAGGCTGATGTGGGACAGTACTAAAATAAGGTTACCTTAGATCAAGAGAAGCTGCACTACTACTTTCATGAATAAAATAACTCTTTATAAATGAAAAGTTAAAATAGAGGAAATAGAATAAAGCACATAAGTGAAGAACTGAAGAGTTCTTGCCATGTAGTGGGCAAGTGAAAGAGAAAAGTGAATGTTTAAGAAGCAAATGTAATTTAAAAATGCCTTATGTTATTGAACCTTCAACATGTTTTTTTCAAATGGTTACTGTGAATAGAATGAGAAGTAACATTTATTCTGTGAAATGAGATTATTCCTGGTGGCAAGTGTCCTGCTTTTTATTATATTTGGTTATTATTCCTCTGTTGAAAATAATAGGACATTGTACTTGAAAAAATACAATTTCTTCATATAGTGACATGGTTATTGTTTCACCAGGTTTCAGCTTTAGATGTCATCATGCAGCAAATCACAGATTACTTAGATCTGAAGACAGGGATTTGCTTTAGTGTTACATAGCACTCTAAACAGGCTTATTTCTTTAAACAACTTACTTGCTGTGAATTAAGACAGTTTATTCAACTTCTTCACAAGGTTTATTCAGCCTTTGTGTGTCCAAAGTTCATGGAATCTCAGTTGTCTTTTTTTTTTTTTTAAACCTTATTCTGTGCTGCTGTTCTTATTGGCTTTTATGTTAAGGAATGTTATGATAACATTTAGCTGGGGTTTTTTCTTCTCTTTTTTTTTTTTTATTAATGAAGAAAATTTTCCTGTCTTTAGCCAAAAGCATGATACACAGACATGAGGTGAAGTGAATGCAGCTGAACATAGGAGTTAAGAACCTGATGCACCTGGGTGCTACTTCCACTGAAACCTGTGGCAAAAGTTCTGTAGTATGCAGTAGGAGCAGATGGCAGTGGTTTGTGTTCAGGTGTGACAGATAACATACATAGCAGGGAGAGGTGGAAGACTCTAGATAGATATCAAGTCCACATAAATAGCTCTGGAGAAGACATTATCATCTAATGCATCCCTTACCTGCATGTGCTAGGTGGTACCTTGCCTCTATTTGCAGCACAGCTGAATTTGTAGCTCAGCTATTAGCCACTGTTTGCCACAGATGCCTCTTCAAAATCTTGCAAATCTGAGCTTTTGATCTTCTGCCATTTAAAAACTGCTGGTTTGCCTTTTACATGTGTGCCATAGGCTGCCAGTCCCGGGTACATTCAGTAACAAGCATCAAATTGGGATTTAGGAAAGCTAGATTCTCCTCTGCCATGCACATGCTATGTGACTTTTGAACATGTTACTGAATCACACTTCATTACTTCTTCTTTTGATAAAAAGAGTAATATCTGCATACCCTGTGTATAGTGCATAAGAGCTAAACAGTAACATTATTTTGTCTACATCCATATGTTTTCTGCAAAAATAAAAGCATATTCATCTATCATCTAAAACCCTACCTGAGTTTTATGTTTTTAAATGAACTCTACTGTCTGAAGAGTTTCTTCTTGTCAAGGCAACATGGAGATTGGATGAGAAAGGATTTGTCAGTTGAATTCAGCAGTGATGAACCGATCCAGTGATGCACTGGAAAAGCATGCAGAGGTCTCATGGGAAGCCTGTTGGATTTCCCATTGGGCTGGGGGGTGACTTTATGGTTTAGTACATTTTCTTTGTGAAAGTTTATTCATGATCCTCTGGGAAATTTTGAACAATCTTATTTACATAGAATAAAAGTCTGAAGTCTCTAAAGGCAACAGTTCAAGCAGTTCTCTTTTAGGTGGCAATGATGAAGGTGAAGGATCAGCAGCAGCCATATGCACTTGTCTACTGCTATTTTTTATCTTCTTTTCCTATCATTTTATCATAAGTGTATATGTTGATTATACTGGAGTTTATCTAGGAGAGATGTTTTCAGAGGCTAAAATCAGATCTTGCACTGCCAATGACTCTGCTTCTCTTTCTTATAAGTAGGCACAATGATTTAATGTTTAAGGTTGTCTTTCTCACCAATTTTTTTAAGCATATTTGAGCTTTTCAGACCAGCATTCTCCTGTAGAGCATACTTGCCTTTTTTGAGTCCATTCTCTACATTGTAGTTTGTGGTGGAATAAATCCCATTCATCCATACTCCACTGTAATTTGCTGTTGTTAATGACAATGCAGTGAAATATATCTTCTTTTTTTGTCTTTCTCCATTATTAGACACAGAATTTATACCTGCAAACTGAGCTGGAGGCTTAAAGGATTTTTTCTTTCATAGATTCTTCCAAATCTCTAGTAAAAGGAGGTTCAGAAAACATGTTCAGAATGCTGAACAAGTTGAACCTTTCATCCTGTAAATGTGGCAGAAGAGTCTCTCTGAGGTGTTTTTGAACCTGCAAGAAGGGAAGCAGCCGTCTTGGAGGAGTCTAGATTTTAACTTTCAGTAAAAATCTGAGGAAGTTCTTGGATTTATCATTTAGTCCAATTCATTGACTTTTTATGACTTTGCAGCCTTGAGTATAGGCTATCCAGCTGATGGATGAATGATTGGATGTGAAAATGCATGTTATTTTCCTGTGTTTGATGAAAGAAGTGGTGTTAGTGTAGATTTTATATGCACTTGCTTACCATAGGGTACAAGTTCAAAGATAAAACATTTTAATTGCAGAAAAAGTCCAACTGGTGAAATAAATCAGCTTCAAAGGAATTTATATCATATGTGTCATTACCATGACTGTAACCTAAAGCAATCCTTTCTGTTTCTATATTTTCAGGAAGATATCAGAAGAGAATTTCAGGTTCACCATGTAGTGTTGGGGTTCTTGGGGCAGAATGCACTGCTCACTGTAGCTAATGTGGTTTATTTCAGTATATAAAACCAAGAGGAAACACCATGGGAAACCTGTCCCAACACAGAGGGTCTAGATCTAGAAGAACAGGAGCTGATGAGCATCTGCAGGTCCTTTGCAGTGACACGGCTTTTAGAACTAGAGCTGTACCTTACTGTTCCTGAAAAGTAAGGTTGCATATCAGTAGGCTGGAGCTCAGCTGGCACATGTGTGTTGGCTGTGTGTTGGTTTTGTTTTTTTAATTAAGGTTGCTAATAACAGCAGCTGAGGCAAAGCAGGATGTGGGCATGCTCATCTCGCAGTCAGCCATGCCTCGTATGCTTGTGAAACTTGAGACAAAAGCCCGCCTGATGTTACAGTTTTGGTGATACCATCATACCCTGTGGATTGTACCATGGTTGTCTGTACTTTTACACCTTTTACTGTGGTGTTGGTGGTATGAGGAGACCTTTACTGAAGTCCATGTCCAAAGCCAATATGAATTGGAGCATTTGTGTGGCTTACAACATAAGAAAGTCACAGCATATCTGTGCATTTTTATTCTTTCTGGATTTTCTTCATTTTGGCTTTATGGCGTTTAGTGATGTGACATTTATTATGGATGGATATTCCTATGCCAGAGTGTAGCACAATTGCGAGATGTGAACCAGGTCCACCTCTCTGGTGTCAGCAGCAAAAGCTGTAGTGTATTATTTTGTTTATAAAAACAAAACATACTTTGTTAATACAAAATGCCCATACATTCATTATATAGGTGTATGCATGACAATATGCATTACTCTAATTGTCCTGTGTCTTGTTATCAGTACAAATATTTACACTATCAGAATTTTTGTGGTTATACAATAAAATTTTTCATCCTGGAGTGTAATGAAACAAGAAAAATACCCTGCTATTTGTAAGTTTTGACCCGTGTTCTGGATTTGAACCTATTGTCTTTGAATTTTAGGACTATCTGATGAGCTTTTAAATGTCATCTTCTGTCCTTAATTCTCTTCTATCCCAATCTGTAACTTTGGAATGAAGATTCATGGGTCTAAGTACAACTCTTTAGTTTCATTACAATTTCATAAGTAATTTATTACAAATATTTATGAAAACTATAGTTAAACTGCTAATGTGTTTAATTGAGAGAAAAGAAGAGGAGCTTTAGTGATTAAGTACTGAGCAGAAAGTGTATTACGTACTCTATGAGAATCTTATATCTGCTGTTGTGCAGCCAAATGTTTGGTTATGCTTTCCTATAAATTTCTTTGTGTTACTCTAGATGGTTTTTAATGACTCGGTCATTGACATTCTCTTCTTTGGGATCTTGCTGGGTATGCTGTTTTCTGGACTAAAACAAATAACTGAGGGGCTGACCTTCCATGATCTTTGAAGACATAATAATTCTTTTTTTCCTATTTGTGTTGGCTATTCTTTGTCCTGCTTTCTTAAATTGCTACTATAGTTAATTATATTCTCATGTTGTTATACCAGCAGTTTTAACTGGATCTGATAGTCTTGGTTACTGCTTATCCTTCCTCCCTGCTTTCATAGCTTCACTATAAATGCCTCTGTTGTGTTCCTCTTGAAAGACAAATGTCTTCCCATAGAGAGCAAATTGCTTCAACCAGCCAAACAGAATAAATAATAACAATAAAAAAACCCAAACCAAAACATTAATGAAAGAAAGCTATTATATACACATTGGTAGAGACAGTCAGTGTATTAAAGTACGTATTTTCCACAGAACTGAGGGTGGCTGATTCATGTAGATGTTAGAAAAAGCACTCTCTGAACATCTGCAAAACTAAAATGCAATTGACTGCAACAGGATGAGTGTCTTTTTGAAATAAAATGACAGCTAGAGAGGATTAACTTAAAGTGGAGATAAGATCTGACAAAACTATCTCTAATGCAATTCTTCCTCCAAAGTCATGTTGTCTGATTGGCAGAACTGTTCTGCCTCCTTCCTTCCCACCAGTAAACAGAGGTGTAGCCAGAGCATTAGCTTACCTAGGTTTCCCTAAAATATAACTGATTACCTAGCTACCATGAAAATTCAATGTTGAATGTTTCTAACCTTGAAGCGCAATTAATTGACTCATAATCAATTAATATCTAAATTGTTTTGTCCATCTGTCAGATTGAAATGAGGAGAATTAATAGTCATTATTTCATCTATTTTAAAAACATTCCCTGTGGCACTGATGAAGCTACCTCATTAGTTTGCTTTAAAGTAAAGATAGAAGCTTATACCCTATCCCCCCGTCATACTGTTTGCTGGGAATTTTGCTTATGAAATTTAGCTGAGCAGGGTCTCCTCTGTTTTACTCCTTTTTTTCAGTATGCATGTTGTAGTTTTATGCTGGCTGTAAAGTTTTTGCCATATATGCTTCAGTAATCATTGTATCAGTTGAAATTCTTTCTTTTAAAATTTGGTCAACCAAATTGATAATTATCTGCAAATAGATTAACAGCATATTAATAAAAATGCCTAGTACACTATTAGAAACAATTGCTAGAGTGATGGGTACCTCAAGATTCAGCTTGCTTTTGTGCACACTTCATAATCAGCAGTGATATTTTTGAAGACTGTTGTAAGATAATTTATTCTATTTTAGAAGTAGGTAGCAGACAGTAGCTGACTTCGTGGTCTCCACAGAGTGTAAAGAGTTGTGGACCGCTGATATCAAGAGCTGATTTTAGTTTTAGGCAATATTAGTTTCTCACATCCCCATGTAATTTTTCCCCAGTGAGGACTTGTATTATTTAGCTTATTTGTAAATGGTTTCAAAAGATATGGTTGGGTTTTTTTTTTTTTTGTCCTGGATGCTCTCATTTAAAATGGAAAATTAATTAATGGTTGCGTTTCATCTCAGAATTTCCATAAATGAAAATAACAGCTGCTTCTGCTGGTTGTGAGAATAGACGTAAAAAGTATCGCTTTGATTTTGTAAAAATGTTATCTACTGGTCTCCTATGTCATCCACACTAAAGGCCCTATCTTCTAGTAAGAGCCCTATGCTTCCTTGGGGACTTCACTCATTTTATCTCTACTTGCAAGTGACTAGGCAGTCAGAGCTACTAAAGCTGTCAATAAACCTAAATTCTGCAGTAAAAAAAAATAGACCTCTCTAATTATTGTTCATGAAAAAGATAATTACACAAGTACTGAAGTGTATTAGGCTAACCTGCTTTTGGGATGTTGGTAACATTAAGCCTTCTGAGATCAGATTCACTGGTGTAAACTGCCAATAAATTGGTCCTCTGATGAATACAAAAAGCTATGGTAATATGAAAAAGTAGTTACCACATCACATGGTGTTACCTCTTCAGGGTCTTCTAGGACAGAACTTGCCACGAAGTCACTGAGTGCCCTTGTTTGGGATTTAGACTGCATCCTTTTTGTTCCTGGTATGTTCAGTGAGTGACCTATCAGTTGGCTCTGGCACTAGTTGTGATACATGGTAACCAATGAACCAGAATGTTGAGGAGATGGTTCATAGGGGTTGGACTAGGTGATTGTTAAAGGTCCCTTCCAACCCAAACCACTCCATGATTCTATAATTTTCTGAAACAATGTCTGAAAAGTGATACCATATTCCAGACTGGTAGGGTTTCTCGAAATGTAATCTTGAGAACCACATGGGATTCGCTGGAGAAGGGAATCAACGTTTATCTGAAGATCGATAAATATTTATTTTCTTACAGAAGTTCCTGTATTGCAGAGCAAATAAAGAATGAGAAGCAGTAGGAGTTTATGGTGTCAGCACAAATTAATTTAAGAAGCAGTGGCTGGACATGAAAACACAAAGAGAAAGAAAAAAGAGGAAAATGAAATTTCTAAGAACATACTATTGGCCTGCTGTGTTAAAAGAGGAAAGAAGTCTGGTTTGTTTGGTCTTTTGTGCTTTATCTGGCTCCTGAGCCAGCATTACTGAGGAGTTAGACACTAATTCAGAAGCGATTAAATGAAGAGATAGATTTTTGTCAACTTTCTTTAGGAATTTAGTAAATGAAGTAGCCTTAAAAAGTGGTTCACATAAGATACTAATTTAGTTACAAAGGTACCAGAGCAGGGACTCCTTTTATCTCCTCCACAGGTAGTTGGAGACAGGCCACAAGGTGGCCTTCAGGCAGTGCCAGCTTGCCTTAGTTTAGGGAAGTGGACTGATTCTCATCGTGTGACAGGGCATTTCTCTATGGGATTATGGGATTATAGTGGGGAAAAAATCCCATGGGTTATTACATATGTTATTCACCATTTTTGCATTGAACAAGAAGTGAGATGTGCTGAGGGCGAAGTAGGGGAAGGGAAAGAGAAAGGGAAGGGTTTGATTCAAGCTTTCTCCTGTTTCAATCAACCAATGATAAAAGCAGCTTCCCACAAGCTCTAATTTAAACAGAGACTTTCAAAAATAACATATTTGGCATTTTGAGATGCTCTGAGGAATGAAAGCTTTACATGTGTGATCTCCTTAAAACAGAGTTCATGTTTGAATTGCCTGGATATATATGAACAGACAGAATGTGTTCTGAGAGCCCTTGCAGCTTTCAGAGGTAGATATGTTTTTCATAAATAAACATTGTACTAGAGAAATTTCCCCCTCTCAGGAGGGGAGGGGCTGTTGGCTCTACAGAATTCCTGCTTCATGGAGAACCCTGCAGCTGGGGCCCGGGGCATCTCCAGCATCCCCAGGCGATAACATGGTAGAGACGTACCACACGGAAGCCTCAGGGTACTTTGGGTCAGAGCTTTTCCAGGTGCTTTGATGTTCTCTCTAGGGCAAAATAGAACTTTACGTCTCTTCAGCTGTTCAAATTGATGTGAGCTCTTCAAACCCAAGCTGTACAGTAGCTCCTAGTCTCCTTCAGAGTGTGATTCAGTGTGTCAGTCTGGCCATAAACGACTCTGTGGTTTATGAAATATTTGAGTCATTTTTGCTTTCTCAGTGAAGATCTGTTTCTGTGAATGCTCTGGTGGTTTGGTCTCAGATGAAGTTAGATGGTAGTCTGGAGGGTAGGTGGTGCATGCTCAGCTCTTTATCAATGTGGTTGTCTGTCAGACTCTCAGTTGGGCAACTTTGAAGAACCAGTGTGTGATAACCATCAGCCAAGTTTGAACTGTGCACCTTAGAGCTAAAACACTACCTAGTGTTGGAAAAGCTGAGTCACAGAGCCTGTCTGTATTATGCAGATCAGCACAGAGAAGAGCCTGCAAAATACACTCACCAGCTGGTTAAAATGGACACTTATATTGTGTAAATTACACCACACTTCATATCCCCTGTTAATTCTTTGGTGCATCCTCAGGGTAGCAATGTAAATGTGGATCTGATTTGTTCTTCTTTGATTTTTTTTTAAACAATTTGCCTTAATTTTAGGAAATGGAAATTAATAATTGTAAAATAAAAACATGTTTTATTTATATACTGTTTTACATATATTTGTCTAACACATACATAAGCCAAAAAATGTGCTTGTAGTGCAGAAATCATGCCAGCAGTATGCTGCTGTTGGAATCAATATTTAAGGAATAAAGCCTCTGGTTTCTGTTCTGTAAATTACTTAATTGTTGGAAAAACTTAATTGACTTTAAGCACTCAGATCCTGACTGAAGCCAGCTAAGAGGTTTTTTCCATTAAGAAATTTCAAGTTTCCTATGGTATGTGGTTCTAAGATAGTCAGGCAGATTACCTGAGAGCCTGGGCTCTGAAATCTCTTTCACAGAATTTCAAAACTCTTGGGTTTCATTCCAAGCTGGAATAAAACCAGATTTTCAAATATCTACATCCTCTGCAGAGTTACGTGACCTTTTTTCATGCTGCTTTTCTCCTGACTGACTAGCTTTTAAATTTACTTCCAAGCTGAACGCTTTACATTTCAGCCTGGTATATTATGGTCATGGGTCTTTCATTACAGAGAGAGCATTCATGTCTTTGCTCTTAAGGCATCCATATTAGGGAATTTAAGTATACATATTGCCAACTGCTAAGTTTCAACTGAAAATACTTTTTCATTGTCCATTTCATCAGTCTTCGTATTAATCTTGTTTAGATAGTGGCTGCCAGCCTGACATTACTAGTAATGAAATACAGGATCAGTTCTGATAACTCACAGATGCTTTTATTTGTGCTTTTTTTTTCTAGTCTGGAGGTCTGATAGAGATGACTTGAAATTTATTTTCAGAAAGCAATATTAAGAATACGTGAAATTAACTAAATATTTATTTGAATCCAAAATTAAAAATTAATCTCTCATTGTCATTTCTGTTCACTACTCTTGTTATATCAGGCAGCCAAATCAGAGGCTTTACAGTATATTGTGTGTCTCTCTGTCGGTACAGTGATGTTCCCTGAGGTATAAATGTTAGTGTTTGCTCAAGGAATTTTTTGTTATGATTGTACAATACTAAAAAGATACATATACTCAAGGTTTTTGATATTTCTAATGTATGTTACAAAAAATAGGGAAAAGAGGTATGTCTCAATTGTATAATGCTTTCCCTTGGGAGAATAGGAATTGAGGCATAGAATTCCCCTGGGAGAAATTGTTGGAGCTGGTTTCAGTCTTGACAAATACTTTGTTTGGGTTTTAAAATAAATTCAACAGGATTACATTTGTTGAGTTCAAAAATACACATGTGTAGTAAGAGTGTGAAATACAATTTTAAGCTTGGTACAAGTATGCATCCCCTCACAGGACTGGGAAATAATATTGCTTGATATGAAAAGATACTTTTCTGGTTGAGGTACTCCGTTGCAGAAAGACTTGAGGAAGTGGAAAGAGTCAATGAAGGGCAAGGAAAGTTAATGATTGTTGAGTATTGATATTAAGTGAATAGATTCAAAATAAACCTATTTCCATAGTTTGCTTGCATTCTGAACACTTGATATAGCTTATACTTCAACAGAATTCATATAGTTTCCATTTAAGAGCGTTTTATTCTTTTGACTGGTTTTTTTTTTTTTATATATATATTTACCCCTTCTTTTTAAGGTAAGTCTTACTATAGTGAATTTTCCCTTTGCCACAGTATATTGTGAAATTCATTTAACGTCTAGCCTGGTATATCTTCCATTGAGTAAAATTTTCAAGATGCCCTGTATATCAATTGTTATTTAAAATCAGGTGTATCACTTAATCCTTCTTGCCTTGTTGACTTTCTAAGATTTGCCATGAAACATGCATATAATATGGCTATGGTCTCGTTCCTTTTGCATACCAATTTTAAAGGAGATTTTTGCTACCTCCTTTTCTTAGGGATACAGAGTTTGTCTGTCTTCATCTCCAGCTGTGGAATCGTTTGCAGCCTCTCAGTCTTAAGTGATTCCGGCTTCATTCCATATAGCCTTGGGTAGATCCCTTTCCTCTCATTGCTGCCCTTCTGTCCCTTTGTCACTGGTGCCCATGCGGACCACAGCCAAGAGCTCACTCTTTTTGTGGGGCTGACAACATATTGTCAGAAGGAAAATCAGGATGCAACTCCCACGTATTTTTTATCTGACAATAAAATTTTCCATATTTTGTCCCTTCTGATCAGACAACATCCAGTTTTTCATGGGGTGACTGAGTCAGATCCTCCTTTGTGTGATGATCTGGTGGTTTTTAAACAAGGTCCCATTTGTGGTTTTGGGTTGGGTTTTTTTGTTTTACCTTGCCAGGAGTTAATGCTCTGATGACTTGAGATGCCCTTCCTCCTTAGGAGCACACAGCCTGCTGGGGTGGAGATATGACTTCTTTATGATGTCACTGCAAACTTAATCAATATTCAACTTTGTTTTTTTTTTTTTTAATTTATCCAGTTCAATCTGACCTCAAGACAGAGTGCTTGAGATTTGACGATGATGAACTGTCTGCCTTCTGCGCACATTTCTTGCTTGCCCAAGGCAATCATACCTACTGCACTCAGACTAAACTGGGACTTTTAGGTTCTGGTTGTTTGAAGGTTTTGGGGTTTCTTTGTTTGATCAACCTATTAAATTTGATGCTTGTTTTCAAATTCCTAGAGACTCAGTGTCAGAACCCTGCAATCTCCTCACAGCTCATAGTTCAATTTCCATTGCAGCCTGCTTCTCCTTTACCATGTTGAACTGAGTTCATTCTGCAGTTTGCTTAGTCCTGCACCTCTACTTGCTCAAGGATTTCACTTCTTGTCCTGATGGGTTTTGCTATTTTGATTTAATATTATGTGATATACAAAAATATCAGATTTTCAGCAAGGAAAATTTCATCACTTTTGCCAGGAAATGCAGCACTTTAGTGGTGAAAGTTCATTCCGAGGCAGAAGACAATTGATGAATTTGAGACAAATAGAGTATTAGATGTTTTTCACAAAAGCATATTTCACACCAAAGTATATCTGTGCAAATAAATAGTATTTTTCTACTTTCCAACAATGACTGCGTTTCTCACCAAAAGTCTTCTCTGATTCCTTTGGTTTGACTTTTAACTGATTTTCCTAGTGGTGCTTATTTTTTCAAGGAGCTCATATGTCACATGATAGCTGTAGGTTGGATTTGTTTGACACAACCCATTGCTGTTAATAGCTTTTGTTCAATGTGTAGAATTGGATTCTTCTGTCACCTTTCTGCACATTTTGCACAAGGATTTTTCTTTTTTTTCTACATTAGGCATATGTACTATGGTTTTGCATACTGGTAATTCCCTATGAATGGAAGTTCTGTTTATTAATGGTAACAAATGTATAAATACATACTAACATCATTCCTTCACTGCATGATAATTTTAAAATATGAAAAATCACATTTAGGATGGAGAGGGAAGTTCTTTTCTCATTAAGAGTTTGATGGTAATAGTTATTAGTCAACAAAATTTGTCAACATCAGTAAGTCCTTGTCTCTCAAAGGTTACTACGGTGAGTTTTATCAGTCAAATAGTTCTTAGTAACGCAAATTTTCATCCTATGGATGACTCTCGCAGTATGGATGCTGGTGATTTGCAATTGGGCATAATTATTTCCTGCCATCTTCTCTGTGTACATAATGTCTGAAAAATTGTTTGTGAACATAAATTCACGATCTGCTTTGTGCTGATAACTCACAGATTTACCCTCTCTCTGGATCTTCATCCAGCTTACACATGTTCCCTGTCTTTCAGACATCTGTTTGATGTCTAATCACCTAAACTTAAGCAAGTTTTAATCTTCATTTGTTTAATCCTTCTGGGCAAGCCACTACATTCTCATCCATCCCTTATTGCTTTCTCAGGATCTTCACATCTGCCCAGTGTTTAAATATAGCTAATTGTGTCTAGAAAGTAACTTTGAGGTGCCAACTTTCTCAATAAAAGGTGCACAGCTACAGTGTGTCCCTTGCAATTGCAAAATCTTTCTCTGGTCTTGATAAATACAATCTCACCCAGCTTGAAGCTATTCAAAATACTGATGAAAGGTTATTTTTCTAGCTTGTTGCTCTAATTATCTACCTGTTCTTGGGTCTGCCTTCCTAGTGGTGTAGAACACAAAGCTTTTGCTTTTTCTCAGAGCCTTTTTTGAAGTATTGAATGCTGCCTTTTATATTTTAAATGGTGTTCAGATGTCAGTTCTTGTTTGCTTTGCCCATCTATTATTGTTCATTGCTTTCTTTCTCAGTGATCTTGCTTCTGCCATGACTTTCCCTTGCACGTGGAAAGAGCACGCTACTAATTCACACTAAACCAATTTGTTATCCTGCTTCAAACCTTCCTCAGAACTTTTTTGTCACCTTGCCTATGATTAACTTGACAACGTACAGGCAGCTGTTATGCTGAGACAACTGCCTACTGTGGTGACTAATAATCCCTTGCTTCTTTCTACTCCTCATCCACCTGTCTACCTACATAACCTATCCATCTTGTTTTTACACTTCAGATGCTAACTTTCAAAAGTCGGGTTCTCTCGTCTTTATGCATGTGCCCAGACGGGTTTTGACCCTATAGGACTTCTTCATGCAACGTGCACTGCTGTTAAGAATTTACTTGTGCTGAGGTCCTACAGTAGCCTAATTTCCTGACTGCTGTGGTCCCACCCTCTTCTCTGTCCCTAACTACATGTTGTAGCTTCTTTGTGCCAACTCTTTCACTTCTTCGACTGTTTGCTTAATTGTTCCGAAGTGCTATGATTCTAACCCAGTAGGTGATTATCCACTTTTCATGTAAGATGGCTACAATGTTACTTTCTATTAACAGTCTTCAAATAGTTGAAATGCCTTTTTTTACTGCATCTGTATCATCAATTAAAACATGAAAAGTGAAGGGTGTTTCTTGATGTTGTCACAAAGCCATGAGATAATATTTAATGCAGCTCTCGTATGAATTGGTTGGTATGAAGAATTATTAAAATGTGTGTAGAACTCACAAACTAAATTATTACTTAAAACCTTGGAAATAAAAGAGATAATCAAAAACCACCTCAGGTAACACAAAATATGACAAAACCCTTTATAGTTAAAAGTGAAAGGAAATTCCAGTAAACCTAGCAGATTAAGTTCCTGTACCATTTTGAAAGAAAAATGAGGTTTCAGTTCCTGTAGTTAGTGCGTTTAAATATATCATAACATCATTTAAAAGAGCTGAGTAATGCTGAATGCATAAGTACGTGCACTTGTAATGACTGCAACATGCAACTTGCATCTTTTCTAATGTACTAGGGTTTTGTTCATTGATACTTATCTCTCTGGTAGCTGACCTGGTCATAGCTTGTCATCTTCCAAGAGCATATTTTGTCAACTCTGATTTCTTTGGGGGTATTTTGGCTACAGAAGACATTACATATTAGAATTACATATTAGAATTTCATATGTAATATTTGTAGTCTAGTCCTGCTGAGTGTCTACTTGCATTAGGTATTGTAAAAGCATAGGAGAGAGAAAAATACCTCTGCTCTAAGACTTAGTTCAATACTTCAATCTAAAATCATGGTTTGCCTTATTTGTACACACCAGAACATTATATCTAGATATAAACTGTTATTCAGTGTGTATATCCTGATTTAATTTCTTGTGCTATTTTACAACCATAGCCACAGAGGTGCAAGATTGTCTACATCTTCCTTCTATCCATTGGGATTACTGAAAGGGCAAAAAATCCCATCACAAACATTTGTTCAGATTAAATCCTGGGTGTTCTTCATAAACCAAGCTATTGTAGAGAATTTCTTTAGTCTTTGGTAAAAGTAACAACATGTAATTTTCTGCAGTTCGAATACATTGGCTACATGCGGGTTTCTCTCTACTGTTAGTCTCTTGTAGATAGTTGCATACATTTTGATTTATCTAGTGCAATGTTACCTCCACAGTTGACCTTCTGCATATGTGCATTCTCTGGAAAGAGAAATTAGCCTTTTGTGCTCTCACTTTTAACATTTTCCAAAAATGAGTGCATTCTTTAATAGCTCTATATTCCTATAAAGAGACAACAGTGCATCTCTGGCTCTAAGGTTGCATTTCTTTCCCTCTTGCATCCCAGATGAATTATCTTTGACATTTCCAGTTTTGGTGATGACGGAACCACAAATCTTTCATTTTTAAAGATCAAATTATCCATAGCAGTTAGTTCCTCAGAGAATGTCAGAAGCACTCTTTTGTGACAGATGGGCAAACATTTTCCCTTGGTTAACCAACAACAAATGTTTCTGGTAATGTGGAATGTTGAAGCATCATTTAATTACAGTCTTTAAATCAAACTCTTTTGAGGCATACCTTTATTTCATCTTTTTTTTAAACTTTCCATACTGTTTCCTTCTCACAAACAAGGTGGAACTGCCATAGTAAGATTTAAGGAAAAATTTTCAGAAGTAGTAAGATGTTAAAGGACCTTAAGTCTCACCTGAAATGTGACAAGCGTTTATACTTATAGACTTCAGCAATGCTAAAGTAGACTTATCATCTCAAATACCAAAGTCACTCTAAAGGAGAGGTTAATCAGAGGTAGAAGTCATTATCATAGACTGTCTGAGTCTACATGACATACCAAAGCAGAGGACCGTCTTCTCTCACACTGCAGTTGCCACTTGTGCAGTGGAGTATCTTTGATTTGTATGAACAAATATTTGCCTATATACATATAAAATCCCCAAACAGTTTATGAAATTATTTTCAAGGAATGTACCTTTGTTTTCAGTAACAATGAAGTGTTTTCAAGTTATATCAGTCTTGATAATGTTAAAGCGGTTTCTGTATTTCAGTAGGACAGTACATTGTGAGATTAACATAGTTAAGAACTACTTGACAGTATGAGAAAGAGAATGGAAGATGCTAAAACATAAATCTTTATTGCCTAAATTGAAAATAACAGAAAATTCAAGCTGATAAGAGATCATTTATTTCTAAGTCTTTATGGCATTAATGATGCCAAGTCATACATAACTTATTAAAAACAGTGAGAACAATATAAGCAAGTAAAGTTCATTCAGGTAGCATGTGTAGCCCCAAAATAGGCTGCCTCTTTACCAAAAAAATAATTCTTTCAAGGGCATGGTGTTGAACTGACTTCCCTAAAGATGCTTACCATGATGTTCAGTGACAAGAGAGCACACACTTCTTTTGCTGTTGCGAACTTGAGGCTGTGTTAACCTATGCCCATTCACACTGAAGAGGCAACTGCTATTTCTGGCACTAGTTAGTGCCAGTTAGTATCTGACACAGGGAGCCCTTGTGCTAAGGAGGTTATTCAGACAATGTCCATCTCTTGGAGAGACACAGTTTGGTTTATTGTGTCCTGTGACACTGGAACTGGTTTTCTTACCCATGCAGCTCTAAGCACAGGCTTGACGTAGGTTTTCATTTAACATAGTGATTGTACATAGTGATTTCACAATGTCTGTCTGTCTTTTTTGAAACAATAGATGTACGCTAAAAAAAATTCTATATTAATAAGAGTGCAAATACCTATTGCCCTTTTATTACTTCTAGTAAAATTACTTTCCAAATCCTTGGCTTTTTACATTTTCAAAGTACTTTACAAGCATTAATTGTTTAACTAAGAAATCCAGTGTTTTCCATTGCTGTTGTAGCTGTATAATAGAACCTGATTTTGGAGGCATTAGGAAAAAGACAGGAAAAAGAGGGCACGATCAAGTGACACAGCTACTTAGAAAATGTGAATTTCATTATAAAAGGAGCAAACATGAGATTCCCATTGTTTCAAATGTGGTAGCTCAGAATTGTGTCAAATTACTCTGTCTCAGTCACTGAACCAGTAAAGGACCTCATGATTACAACAGTAAATTGTGCCTATCATCTTGTATTAGGCACATTGAGTCTACACTGGAGCTGAGACTTTCAAATTTTTTGGAGACTGCAGAGTGGATTTGGAGAACTATTAAATGAAAAATTCATTTCAATTTTTGAGAGTTTTTTTATGATTATGGAATATAATGAAAGAGAGATTTCTTCATAAGTCTGTCTGAAATAGTTATGGAGATGGTTACTCTGATGACAGATCTCAGGCTGTATGTGATATTTCATACATGCTTTCCTGCAGTTTTCTTTGCTGATACTCTGTGGTGGATTGACCATGGCTGGAAGCCAGGTGCCCACCAAAGCCTTTCTATCACTACCCCCTCCTTTGCTGGAGAGAAAAAAATATAACAAAGGGCTTGGGGGTCGAGATAAGGACAGGAGAGATCATTCACTCATCACCGCCACGGGCAAAACAGAATCAGCTTGGGGAAAATTAACTCAATTTATTACAAATCAAAATGGAGTAGGGTAATGAGAAATAAAACCAGATCTCAC
>JANZLQ010000007.1:4446941-4458703 GCA_026212715.1 Elanus axillaris
AGCTTCCAGCAGCTTCTCACAGAAGCCGCCCCTGTAACCCCCCAGCTACCAAAACCTTGCCACAGAAACCCAATACACACTCATTCCTTGTCACTAAGTTGCTGGAGCTGTTGTTTCTTTTTTATGCTTAGACATTACATACTAACATATACAATCTAAATAGTGAGCAAATGTAAAATGATCTTTGTTTTAATTAATATAGATTAGTACTGTCCTTAACTTTCTTCATGGTAATTCTAATAATTGTGCTTTGCCCTTTATATAGTTGAACAGCAACAATAATTAAAACTTACTAAGTGTCAAACGTGACACTCTGCAGGTTAACACACTTCAGTACTTCTTTAATGAGGTCTATTGTTTTGAGTAGTATCATATAGCAGAAAGAAATATTCTGATTTGTTTGAGTTGTAGAGGAAAAATATGGTGACTCAAACTGATATTTGACATCAAATTTAAAGAACCTAGGAGAACTAGGCATCAAATTACCATTGACATTGGGAATTTACTACTCGGCACTTGGGGTTCCTAGAAGAATCTGTCCTTCACAGTCAGGAATGATCAGGACCTCTGTCACATGTCTCATTCATATGATTTTATGTATGTTATTTGAAATTAGTTTAGAAAAGACTTAGGGCTGTACGCAAAGACTCATTTAAAAATGTCAGCCACAATTAATTCAACAAGCTTTCACATTGCAATAGGAAAACCAAGATAGGTCACGCTTTTAATTTCAGAACCAAAAAAGGACAAGATATATTTCTGCATTTGACTCGGAGAGCAATGAGGTTTCCAATATCAGCTTTATCAGTCCTTAAGAAGGCAGACATGGAAGTAAGCTTTGTATCTAAATTTAGATACCCCAGTAGACTCCTGATGTTATGAAATGGCAGGACTCCATCAAGCTATTCATACAGATTGGGTTAAATCATCTAGATTCAGAATCTGAAGGCAAAATGACTTGTGATGCATGCCAACATTCAGTTTAATTCTTAAATATGCATTAAATCTATATTGATACCTGAAAATCAATTGCTGATATGTAGGGAGGTTAAACATTTAAAATTCCCTTTGATTTTTACCCACAGTTTTCCTTGGTGGAAATTTATATGATGTAGACCTTTTTGAATCCCATCAAGTGGGTTCGGGTTCAAGTGTACGCGTAGGTCTTGCTTTGGCTACACTCTTTTAAAAATGTTGGGTTTATGGCATAATATTTTGATGCCTTAGGTATTTCTCAGAGCTAAATATACTCCTGTGTTTCATTTGGTGTATGTAATTATTTTTTTTATATATAATAGATATATGTTAAAACAAAATCACTATTGACAATTTATGTAATGTAGGTGTGAAATCCATGGGGTTACAAATCTCAAGTCATAAGGATATACATTCAAACTTCTACTATTATATCGGCATCCTGATAAAGCAACAGCACAATATGTGGGGAGATGGCAGAGACTCGAGAGACAAAATGTGTTCCTCAAATAATAATAGGCAAGTTCAACTATCTGCTTTATAAATGACTCATTTAGAATATCTGAAAGAGAATTCCATTACATGTTGAAGTGTATATAAAGAAGAGAATATTTTCAACTTCAGCTGTAAAGGGATCAGAGGTAATTTTTGAGACCTCTAAACTTCAATAAGCTGCAATGAAAAGCCATTATTTGAAAGTTTCTTTTGGAATGTAAAATTAGGAAAAGAAACCCTCCTGAAGCATTTTCCTTTCTTGATGCGAAAATGTAACTAAAGATATAAATACAAAACCCTATTAATAATAGTAATAACAACTATACAGGCATAAATCCATAGCAACAACAATATCAAGATATTTGGATGTGGATGAAATGAGAAAGTCAAATTAAATTGCTCTGATATTTCACTAGAGAGAATATGTTACAAGTAGCACATTCTCATAAACCTGTGAGTTCGCACGCACATAGGAGTTTTTGTAATGCAGGTAATAGCCTTTGTGTTTGGGTTGGGAGGTTGAATTTCTGATGGGTTGTGCCTATGGAATATGTTTTAGGCAGACATGAGCTTTCTTTGTCCACAGTTAGAGCGGGTAGGAAGCTAACTGAGTTCAGATAGTATAATGCTGAACATCACTTGATTATCTCTGCTGACAGGAATGGTATATTAATATAGAGTGTGTGCTTCTCCTGACTTTCACTTGGGTCAGAGCATGGGTGGAGCAAAGTCATATTTGTTCATAACACATTGTGCAGATGCAAAACCTGAAATTAATCAAAATACCATTTGAAATACTGTTAAGAGTACACATGGCTTTGGGTTACTAAGGTTATGATCAGATTAAATGGATCTTTGAGTAGTTTTATTACTTTATAGAGAGATAAAACTTGATCGCAATTCCTCCAGGTTTTTAAATCTCTCTTCTGGGTACAACCAGTGTATTTATAATGGAAGTTTCTGTGGCATTTTTCAGGAATAGAACACTTCACAAGTCTTGATTCTTGTAATACATGTTCACCCATATTTACAGAAATAGTTACAGTCTTGGGAGGTAATGTGTTATAATAGAAAGGAGAGCTTGGAAATCCAATTGAGTAATTAGAAGGTTTTATACTTAATGGACTGTACCACAACTTCATTTAATGTAGTTATTTTCTATTGCCTAATAAGTACTGTTATTCACACCCACCCCCCAGATCACTTCTCTGTCTTGGAAGTGATGCTGTAAATCCAAGCTGAGCAATTGCATAATGTAGAGACAAGTAGGGGAAGCCTCTTTTTTAGTACATTTGCTCATTAGGTAGCTTTTTTATTTTTAAATATCTTTTAAAGCTGTTCCCAGGAGCCTTTTTTTCTCATCTTAGGAGCTATGGTCTACTGCCCTCATCTCTTTGTCAGACATACATGCTTTTTTTTTTTTTTTCCTTCCCCTTAAATTCTGAGTATAAGTATTTTAAGGAGAGACATTTGGAGGAGAGGAGGAAGGTCATGAACTATTCAACAAAGCTTAGGGAAACACCGAATCAGTTTCAAGGCTACAGAGAACACAAACCCTGTGGTATAGTTTAAGCCTTTAAAATTATAAAGTAGGTAAACTGGATTTTTATGGAAATTTCACAGAAAGGCTTGTATTTCCAAACACCAATATAATATTTGAATTGAGGTGAAATCCGCATGAGATTTGTGGACTTTAAAATTCAGCACTTTCATTTATGCCATTGAGCAAAAAAACTAATTTATTTTTTTATTCATAATGCATAAATAACAAAATGAAATTTTACCCTCTGTTGACTGGCAATACCTTGTATTAGCCAAGATGAAGTCATTAGAGAAGCATTATAGTTTTGCCGCATTTCAGGGTCTGCTGATGCTTCCATTTACAAGCGCTAGTTTCAGGGTTACGTAAAAACAGAAGTTAAAATTTATTTCCAAGGAAAATTGAAAACTTTTGTCATCACAGAGGCAGGTGTTTTTTTTTTTTTTTTTTATAATACAATAGAGAAAAGAAACCTTGAAGATATATGATGACCTTTTGCATTAATTGTAGGATCAGTAATCTAAACTCCTATGCCTGCTAATGACTTGGTTTCTTAAGATGGACAAGTCCCTTCATTTCTGGGTGGCTGCCACACCTTCGTCTTTTTGAACTTCAAATACTCGGGAAAGGATCTTTTTGCTATGGATTTTAGCCACTTGGCTTAGTTTAGGCCAGGTGAAAAGACCTAATAACAAAGCTGTTCAGTGCTGTGAAATGCAGGAGCATGTTTCTATTTTCAAGGGTAGTTGAAGGTGTGGAAAATAGATTGATCTTAAATGACATTTGCTTGACTCATTTCAAATGGGACTGATTCCAGCCCCATTGAAGGCCAGACCCCCAGCTGTATCTCCCACTGAATAAGCTACGTTGGCACAGGCGACTTACATATCTCAGTCCCAGTTTTTTGTCTTGCAAAAGAAACTAGACCAAGATTAATGCAAAAACTGTTTTGCTTTCTAGCAAAGTGTCGTTGTCTTACGTTCCACTTTCAAGGTGTTCGAATAATACAAATGTGAAATATAATTTGTCTTGTGATAACTTACCTGACACCTTTTCCTCACACAGCTTTCAAGATTTGTGCTTCAAATGAGGCAATTTAGAGATATATTGTCTTTATCACTTCAGATTCCTAAGTAGTATTTGGAACAGGCAGGTAAAAAACCTGTTTATAGTCAGAACTCTGCATGTAGTCCGAATGCACCAGTAAATGCTGCTTCTAGCTAGACGACTTCGCACAATCGTTTGTTATTTGGAAAATTACTGAATAGCTGCTTTAACAAGCTTAAGTCAACACTGTAATTCAGGAACTTTTCTAGCATCTTAACAAACTCCCAGAGGAATGTCTCATTAGCCTAGTGTCTGAAAAGTGTAATTTTCTGAAATGTAAAAAGCATTTGAAATATTTATTGGTGATTTAGGCTAGAATGCTGCAGGAAAGGGAAGGTGTTTTGCTAGGTCTCTAATGTGTTTTGAGTGGCTACAGAATGAGGAATGAAGTCCAGCACTGCCATGGAAATCTCCCTTCCATTTCTTTCCCTTCCTTTCCTTTTGAGTAGTATGGCTTCTACACTATAGCGCAATAAAAAAGTGGAAAAAGGAAGGGATTCTTGGGCCCTGTTCTGGCATTTCTCTTGTGTTTCTGTTTCTGGTTTTATATAGCAAGAACACAGGGCTCATGCTCCTGTAAGCAACTGAAAGGCACTCTCAAGAGTGATAGGAGATTAATAGCTACCTTTTTGGTAGAGGCTTAGTATTTTAGAGGAAATGCATATCTGCAGTTCAAACCTGAGTGCCTGTGTCCTGGTTTTGGCCGAGATAGAGTTAATTTTCTTTTTAGTAGCTGGTACATTGTGTTTTGGATTTAGTGTGAGAATAATGTTGATAACACGCTGATTTTTTAGTTGTTGCTAAGTAGCGCTTATCCCAAGCTGAGGATTTTTCAGTTTCCCATGCTCTGCCAGCAAGCAGGTGCACAAGAAGCTGGGAGGGAGCATGGCCACAACAGCTGACCCGAACTAGCCAAAGGGATATTCCATACCATAGAATGTCATGCTCAGTATATAAACCAGGTGGAGTTGGCCAGGAGGGGCCGATCACTGCTTGGGCATCGGTCCGTGGGTGGTAAGCAACTGCATTGTGCATTACTTGTCTTTTCCAGGGTTTTATTTCTTTTTTTTTTTTTTTGAGATAAGAACAATTTAATAACTAAAGTAAAATAAAATATGCTAACAACAATAATAATAAAATGTAACGATAATGGCAATGAAAAGGAATATAAGTTAAAAAAAACCCCTTGTATTTAGAAAAGATAAGCACTACTTAGCAACAACTAAAACATCAGCGTGTTATCAACGTTATTCTCACACTAAATCCAAAAGACTCTGTAACAGCTACTAAAGAAGAAAATTAACTCTATCCCAGCCAAAACCAGGACAGCCAGGTAGAGGCAGTGCTAGCAGCTTAACTGTTTTTCTGTGTAATGTTCTTTCCATCTTAAGAAAACGCTGAGCTGCAATAGTGGAAGGTCCAGGTGAAGGAAAGCCCTGCTGTGCCTTTATCTGAAAGGTGGCTGCTTGCAGTGGAGAGAAGAGCGAAGCAAGAAAGGGAAGAAGGTCTTCTGGGCCTTCCCTCTCTTTTAACCTGATTATAGCTAGCACAGTGAGCTACAAGAAATGGTCATGACATGCTCAGACACTGTGGGAGAAGAGGCACAAGTATGATCCTGTGATGGGTCGAGGAGTCCCTGCTGTCCTTGCCTATACAATGTGCTAAGACATTCCTAGCAAGTTATAATCACTCCCAAGGAGTTTTCTTTGTTGTTTGTTGTGTTGTGGTTTGTTTGGGGGAGGGGGGGAAGTTGGACTAGAAATTAAAACAGCACTTGTTTCTTACTGATATCAAGTACTGCATATAAGCTGTTAGAATTTCCTCCTCTCTTTTATACTATCAAAGGAAAGGTCATGCTATTGCATCTGTCCCCACTAAAGGTAGAGAACAAAGAAGCAGTGCAGAGGTCCTCCTTTCTTCTTTTATCTTATCTTGTCTGTGTTCAAGGAACAGAGGGCTATGAACTGAAACAGTCCCTTCAGAAGAAGTCCTTTGCTCCTCTCCTTTCCCCTCTCTATCTTCCATTCTCTATGCTCTACATCAGTGGATTGGCTAATCTGGGTGTTCATGTTAGGTAATAAAAAAATATTTTTCTTGGTAATTTGAGCAGTCATTAACTGTTGGTTTTGGTTCCCTCTAGCAAGCGTAGTTATGCAAAAGTAAAATGCTGAGTAGTTATGCAGTTTATTTCTGCTTATAATCTAAATTTTGACCAATATTGATATTATATGCATATTAAATACCCTGAACAAATCCTTTACACTGGCAATGAATATCATGTAAAGAAGCTTTCATTAATCATACCTTGGAGAAAACAGAACAGAAACGTGCAAATCCAGAGCAAGAAATGAATCCCTTTACCAGTACTCGCGTAAGAAGCTTTTGCAAGCTGAACACTACAGAGATTTTATTACTAATACATGTTTTTAAAAGCAACACTCCTTCTATATTTTTATAGTATAGATTATATCTTACCCCAGAAATCATCCTACACTAAGTATTCTAAAAAAAGCTACTATACTGTATAGAATCTATACTATTAAAATGTCAAAATATTGCCAACCAAAGCAATAGCGTTGCATGGAATATTGACATATATATTGCTATTTTTCCTCACAGCAGATGAACTAGGAGAAGTCAGACATGTAACTGACTTGCTCTCTGAAGCATGCCACTCAACCGTATACTGCAATTACAGAAAACACTGTATTTATACCAAAATAAATCTGGAAAAAAAAAAAAAAAACCAAAACAAAACACCACAACACCAAACCCCAAAACCTGCAAAAAACAGAAGCAATGTGTTCTGCCCCTGGGAAAGATTTTCAGCTTGGCTGTATTATGATTTACAATTTAAGCTTGGTGTGTTATTGGCAGAGCTGGGCAGTGGAGAGGGAAGAACTGAACCAGCAATTGGGTCCCCTGAGGAGGCTAACAGTCTTAAGACTCAGTATTGAGACGCAAGGTATTCTGTCCGGTCACATTAGTCAGGGTCACCCAGACGTTTTCTTTGGGTTGCGGCAGTATCCACGATTGTGTCCATTCAAGGACACTGAGGAAGATGAACTGTCCATACATTCTTGTGCCACCTTGCACCGTGAGCTCAGCCCAGCAGTCGGTAGGTGTCAGCTTTACGTGGGCGTCCCCATGGAGGCAATGGTGACCTTGCCATCCACCAGCCCACTGCTCTTTGGGAAATCCCGGTCTTTATATATTTGCAGAGGAACAGGCGTAGACACTCGTGGCCAATGAGTGCCAAAACACGCCTCAGTTGCAATATGGGGAGTCTATGGCATACGGGCTCGCTGGCCAGGCGTGCTGCACGTGCCATAGCTATTCCGTCTGTTGGTTCATGGGTTCTGTCCATGCGGCATATTATCATAATTCATAAGTCACGTTAATCATACTCTAGCCGAGAGCAGGATTTTTACAAGGTAAGTAAAATCATATGCTGTGCCTAGTAGCTTTGAATTCCTCCATTGCTGCACGTCTTCCCCCAACAAGAACTGAGTCTTCATTTTTCGTATTCCACTCTAATTTTGGAGACTAAGATGCAAAGATTGCAATGTAGATGCAAATGGCCATTCAAGAAGTTGGGATTTCTGTTGTTCTTTGAATTAACCTTGTCCTTAGGCATTTAAAAAAGATTTGATCTGAAGAATTGTTCCACATGTCAAGGGGAAAAATAATCTTTTTGCATAGATTTGGACATAATGGATTTTTACTCAGATCAGAACATCAGGTTCATATAACTGTCGTCTTTAACTGTTGGTAAGATGGGAATGATTATGTTGTTATAGTATACATCCAAGGACCTTAGGAATTAGATAATGGGTTTTCATGAGGTTTCCTCATTTCAGGAAGGGGCAATTCAGGTGGTGCAGACAGCTTGCTGCATTTGCCAAACAGAAAAAATACTCTCGCTGTCTGGTAAGCCAAGTGTTTCTGAGTATCATTTGAAAAATACTTGGTTGTCAGATTCTCAGAAGAGAAACACCAAAATGAATGCATCTTTCTCTGACATCTCCTGGCTTCACTTGCACCATCCAAGGTAAGCAATGGCTAAAATTAATAATACCCAGAAATTGAGAATACTTTACAAGAAAATATCAGCAGAAATTAAAATATATATAACCACCTCATGAGAGATTAGGAGTGAATCACTTAGAAATATAAGACCAGTGGAATTAGAGTAATGAAAAGTACCAAGGTTACAGAATTAGTTGCTCCATGAAACCATTCGAAATAGTTGTATGCAAAACATTTACAACCCAATTAGAAAATGTGGCCACCCCTTAAATACAGATGCAAATGATTATTACTTTTAGAAAATGAGCACTCTGACTTTATCATCATCCTCAGGCTACTGTCCTAGTCGTACGTGAATTATTTCTTACTGTCTCTTTCTAAATTCTATATTATGATCAGGGTGGAGAGAACAAGGGTTTGGTTTTTTTAGAAAAATCCAGGATACAGCTTTGAAAAAACTGCCTAAGCAAGAGAACTACCCCAGAAGTAGTCAAGTGTCTACAGGCTGTATGATACTGTGCCTGACATAACTATGATATCGTCCTGGTATATTGTGTTTAGCACACCTCCCCGCAGCTCCCCGTATCTCCCTCTCCTTGGACATCAGTTTAGTAAAGTGAATGCAAGAGCCTTTCTCTTGTTAACTGAAGTGCCCTTTTCACTGCTCTGGGTTTCTGTCTGATTAACAAAGGAATTTGCCAGGATTTGTCAAGAACCTGCTGAAATTACACCTCTTGTCTTCTCTGTTTTTTCCCCAACATTCTTATCTAATTGTATGGCTATAGTTAAAGCTGAGAAATACTTCTAGGAGGCAAGTTATGTATTTTTATCTCCTTTCATTTATATCTGAAGCCACTCTGCTTCGTTCTACTTTCATATTCCATTTCTTTTACTTAGTTGTGACTGAAAATATAAGAAGGGAAGGTAGTGGAGTAGTTTGTATGAGAGAAGAATAGGGATTTTTTCAATCTATACAGTTGTTCCAGAAAAGCTATTCCAGAATGATTTCCCTACGATACACTTTTTCACTTGGAATAGAACTTTTTATTCTATTACAAATTAATTCTCTCTGAAAGTAAAGGTTTCTGATAAAACCAAAGGTGAAAACATACATATCTTGGGCTTAACTCTTAGAGCCATGCTGAGGCATAGTATCTGTTGTGCTTTTTAAAAAAAATTGAACCTAATATTAATTGAATTTCAGGTATAAACACATTAAGATTTATTTTTCTGGACCTCGCTTTTGTTCATCATTGGCTATTTCATTCCACTGACTTGGGTCAAATTATCTTAAAATGAAAAGAACTTTAATTTGGTGTCAGTTTAGGACTTTGGCTATGGAAATGTAGTTTGAGTTTTAGAACATATAAGAGACTAATGCCTGTACACGAGACAACTTGATCAGTGTAAGCGCACATGAAGTTATTTCATCCCATAAGAAAATTTAATGTCAGATCCAAACTTTTCTTATCATTTCCTTAATACTGCTTTTCTAAATATCTGTCATCTTCTTTTTATCATTTATGGCTTTACTAACAAATACTTGTGCTGTTAAACTGCTACTTTCATTCTGATACTCATATGGAGCGTTATAGAGTCCGATGCTGGTCGTCTTTCTGAAATCTAGTAGTTCTTTCCTCTCAGCTTTCTAAGAGTTTTAGAAAAGTGCTTCCTAGCTTGCTTTTACTGCAACACCTAGGAATTTTTGAACTTAAGTTCTTGGGAAAAGACTTTCACAAGTGCTTTACATTGGCCAAGCAACAGGGCTTTTGAGATGCCCTGTCCTTAAAATGAAGTTTAAACAACCAGTGCATGATGAAACGGCAGAAGAAACCCTTTGGAAGATTTGTTTTCTATTACTTCCAAATGCTAATAGCTTATGTTTTCTAATAATAGAAGCTCTGATCCTACTCATTATTGTAAATTCAAACTGCAGACAGTGAGAATTTTTCCCATATAGGCTTCATGGCACCTCATCAGCTGGTGTTACAGCAGCTCTGCCATTGCTTATTTTAAACTCTCTTCTCTTAGACGCTTTCCTGGACATAGTCTGTGGGCATTCAGAAGAAAATGTTTGCTAATTAATGAGCCAGGAAGTGAAGGAAATCACTGTTGCTACAGAGGATTCCTCCTTATTTCTCAGTACAGTAATTTTTGTTGCTTGCTGTCATTTATGATTCAAACAGTGTACTAAGAGAGAGGTGGGAGAGAATGAGAATTGAGGTGAATTTTCATAAATGTACATTAGATGCAGAAATTCTGCTGGTCGCTCAAAGTTGCATGGCCTATTTTTATCCCCAGTCTGCAGTTCTGGTTTTTTTCTGGTATCTTAAAACAGTTTAGTTTTAATATGAATTACATTAGCAGCCTTATTAGGAACGTGCCAGCTGAGAGAATGAGGCTCCAAGATGTATATAATCTCTAAAGACCATAATAGAGAATTGAAAGAAGTGTTTTGAAACAAATGTGCAGGGTTGGGTTTTTTTCGCAGAAAAGGTTATTGTTCTGGTGAGGTTTTTGACAACCGGCGGTTGTCAACATCCCGCCCCGTCCTTGTGCTTAATTTACTGCCAACTCTAGCCTCTATACAAGATGCAAAGAATGACATAGTCCCTGCACTGTGACAGCCTTTTAACCTTAAAAATCCAGGTAATGTGTAAAGCAAGAGTCTTAAATCAGTCACCAAGCAGGCCACAGTCTGCACTGGCGTCTGATGCTAGTAACTCCGAGAAGAGGAAGGAGCTGCTCAGCTGTCATTTTGCGCAACAAATTCAATGCAGCACTTGATTCTTGGAAAATACAAACAGTGCTGAGAGAAGGCAGTCGAGTCTGTAGGCTCTCACTGCCCTGGGAGCCCTTGCCCCCCCTCGCCTCCCAAGGGAGGCTGGTGTCTCCAAGTGGGTGTTAACAGAGAGAGCGGGACCCTGCTGCAGCCCGCAGAGGGACAGAACTGTGCACTGGGGATTTTGCATTGTAGGACCAGCAGTGGTTCCTTTTTTGCAGGCAAAGCAGAAGAAACCATGGGTTTGAAAGGAGAATTGGATCTCTGGTGCCTTTTGTTCTTTTTCCACATTACTGCGCTGCTGCCTAGACCTTCAAGAGCAGCGTTTCTTGGCACTGATATTTGGGGGTGGAGGTGGTGTCAATTCACACTGTTTACAGGAATTTCAAGTAAGTAGCCTGGCACAGAACAGTATTTCAATCTCCACACTGCAAGCCTGTCTTAAAATAAAAAATGAAATTCTTCAGGTGTGGGTTTAATCCTGATTTATTTAATTTTATTCTTTTTTAATCAGGAATGACAGATCTGGTCCTCTGGCTCTTTGCCCTGCTCTGCCCCAGGTAGTGCTTATGCTGTCATTTTCCAAGGGTTGAAGGGACTTGCCCTCTGTCTACAATTTGTAAACCAAGCCAGAAAAATATTGTCGCTGCTCCTCATTAACAGTTCGTCCCTGTTTTCTGCTGGTTTGGGTGTTTTGTCTTTGTTCACATAAGGGAGTAGAGATGCTTCACTGACAACAGTGTGTCCGTGTCTTTTCAAGTAGAATTATATACAGGGTCCTTGCACTGAGTGAGGCGACCCGTCTGGGGGGGGGGGGGGGGGCATGGTTTTTGG
>JANZLQ010000007.1:4465840-4534638 GCA_026212715.1 Elanus axillaris
AAAAAAACATGTGGTTGCAATATTTTTACTTGTAAAAACTTTAACTTACAGGTCTGATTAATCTAGTGTAATTTTTCCAGTGCCTCCATCTCCCTGAATATGCACTTGCAAAATAACACCATAGGGCTTCAAGAAGCATACGTCCACAGACTGAACAAAGCCTCAGAGACCTCCAAAGGAGGCAGTCCGTGCACTTTTTTTAGCTAGGTGATGCCAAGTGGTGAATGGAGTTAAATCCAGTTGGTGGCCGGTCACAAGTGGTGTTCCCCAGGGCTCAGGGTTGGAGCCGATTCTGTTTAATACTTTTATCAATTATCTAGATGAGGGGATGCAGTGCACCCTCAGCAAGTTTGCAGATGACACCAAGCTGGGAGGCAGGTCGATCTGCTTGAGGGTAGGAAGGCTCTGCAGAGAGATCCGGACAGGCTGGATCGACGGGCCGAGGCCAACTTTATGAGGTTCAACAAGGCCAGGTGCTGGGCCCTGCACTTGGGTCACAACAACCCCACGCAGCGCTACAGGCTTGGGGAAGAGCAGCTGGAAAGCTGCCCGGCAGAGAAAGACCTGGGGATGCTGGTCGACAGCCGGCTGAATAGGAGCCAGCAGTGTGCCCAGGTGGCCAAGAAGGCCAACGGCATCCTGGCCTGGATCAGAAATTCTGTGGCCAGCAGGAGCAGGGAGGTGATTGTTCCCCTGTACTCACACTGGTGAGGCTGCACCTCGAGTGCTGGGTTCAGTTTTGGGCCCTCACCACAGGAAAGACATGGAGGTGCCGGAACATGTCCAGAGAAGGGCAACGGAGCTGGCAAGGGGCCTGGAGCACAAGTCCTGTGAGGAGCGGCTGAGGGAACTGGGGCTGTTTAGTCAGGAGAAGAGGAGGCTGAGGGGAGACCTTATCGCTCTCTACAGCTGCCTGAAAGGGGGTTGTAGTGGGGTGGGGGCTGGTCTCTTCTGTCTGGTGGCTGGTGATAGGATGAGAGGTAGTGGCCTCAAGTTGCAGCAAGGGAGGTTTAGGTTGGCTATTAGGAAAAATTTCTTTACTGAGAGGGTTGTGAGACATTGGAACAGGCTGCCCAGGGAAGTGGTTGAGTCACCATCCCTGGAGGTATCCAAAAAGTGCGTAGACAAGGCACTCCAAGACATGGTCTAGTGGGCACGGACAATGGTTGGACTTGATCTTGAAGGTCTTTTCCAACCTAAATGATTCTATGATTCTAAGTACATTTGAACTTTAAATGCCCTTTAAGTAAGTGAAACACAGCTGTGTGTTAGTTGCATTAGGTGAATGAGGATGACTTTTCATTCCTTTCCATGTATCCCTCTTCATACTGAACTAAAGCAGGAGTTTTTGTCATGATACCTCTAATCCTAGCTGCTCTCAGATCAAATTTGATTTGGGGCTTGGGAGATAGAGTGCTTCATATTTAATTCCAAGTTTTTTGTTGCATTTGTTCTCGAAGTAAAGGCAAAAATTACAGTCCTTTCTTTAAAACATCAAAGTATAATCTTAAGAACAGTGATGACTTCTTGCTAGAGAAGGTGTCTCTTTTGTTTCAGTTATCGCTCAGTCACATGCCAGGATGCCATTGTTAGACATCATACAAGTGCAGAACAATAGTGATAAAAATATCTTTTATTGCCATAAATATATATAAAAAAGTCATCTATTGGCTATTGAAACATACATTCAGGAAGATTCATATTTTGACAGAAATATGGTACTGCTCTGCCTTTATCATCTTTTCCCCAGGGGATAGTGAAATAGATACACAATAAGCAATTTTGATGGCTTCTTTTCCGTTTCAGAGACATGTTGTGGTGTGCAAAGGGTCATGGATCAAAGTCTGGATCTTTTTCAGTAAGACATTTTCTATGTTTATGAGGAATATTTTCTGTGTTCCAGGATCCTGGAAAATGGCTGGTTTGGGAAATAAATTTAGGGGCTGGATTATAACTCATGTAAAGGACATTTTCACATGTACAAAGTAACACTTCTGATCTCTCAGAGAAAAAGCTGACAGCATGTAGGACAAGTCATGGTAGATGAAACAAATAGGAAAAAATGTGTGGTGCATGCATATATGTATACATGAATTGTGTGTTGTAGGACAAGAGGAAAATAAGCTTGTTTTGTTTAGTCGGCACAGTGCTATGTTTTCAGATAGCTGTATTTTGTAGCCCATGTTGCAAGCATCAGACGTTGCATTGATGAGGGGTTTTAATGTTTCCAGGAAGCCAGTGCAGAAAATGATCTGAACTTGAATTTCCCATGATTCCTTAGAGCTTTTGTCTCTCTCTCACTGGCCGTTAATCCATATCTGTCTCTCGTGAACTTTTAATACATATCCATAGAAAACCCCTCCCTTTCTCTTCTCCAAGTTTCTGGTTGATCACAGAAGAGATTTTACTTTTAAATTTTTCTTTTTTATTTTTTTAATAATTCTCTTGACTCAGCTAGACAAAATACTTAGTGTGCACATAAGAAAAAGTACCATAAAAAGATGCAGTACAAAGGCACTGCCTAGCCATGTGGCAAGAAGTGGGAGAAAATGTGTCACAGCTTCCCTGGCTACTCTTGCTGTGACAGCCGGGGGAGGAGGCCTCTTGCTCAGCAGGGGGTCAGCAGCTAAAAAGGCTGAAAAAACAGAGGAGGGGAGTACCCAGAAAAAGCAATCAAACATCCAGCAGAGGCTCTGCTGGTGCAGTTTGCCTCTGAAATCTTTCTTCTCATCCTCATGGTACTTCAGTGATGGCGATCAAACGTGGCATTGGCAGATAAGAAAAGGTGGTGACTCCAGGCAGAGCTCTGGGGCTGACAGGGACATAAGTGCCCATCATCAGAGTAGGCAGTGCCATATATGAAGCGCACAGAGGGAATATGGTGTGCCACTAAACGCAGCTATAGAAATGCATTCAGGTGCAGTTAGTTAGCAGTGTCTGAGCAGTTATGTTTAATTGCACAGCAGCCTGCAGTGATTATGGTCCCTTCTTGCTCACAGGTGAGGTTCCTGGACAGGGAATGGATGCAGGACATAGGAAGGGTTTTCCCCCCTCCTGTGCCTGACTTAGCTTTAGGAAATGGCTCGGGAAGTTGCCTGACATTTGACACAGCACTAGTGGGCTGTGCCAGCCCGTCTGCCTCTGATAAGATGGGATTTAATTGGACTTGGCATGGGCCATAATTATGGTCACACATTCAGAATTTTGCTTAGGTAAACAGCAAACTTCACTGTAATTTATTTCTTCATGACATATGTATATTTCTCCTACTTCCTGCATAATAGACCAAATAATGACTTCCTAGATCGTTGTGATTTTTTTTTTTCTTTCTGCCCTTCTTCTTTTTCTTTATATTTACTCTTCTGACTGGCTCAGCTTTGCACTCTGTATACTTGAGACCCACAGAGGACTTCTGATGTACTTGCTCCCAGCTGCAAATGCAGCCTTATAGCCAACTTGGTTTTCCTATCAATCAGTCTGGGGAGAACAGTGCTCTATCTTGTTGATCATTCTTGTGTAAAGCTCATGTATCACTTCAAGGATTGTCTGGCTATTGGTTCTGTCAGTTTGCTTCTATCACTGTCCAAAAGCAAAGACCATGTGCCCATAATATTAATAGTTGGAATAGGAGAGAGATATATCACTGTTCTGGTTCAGGTTAGTCAAAAAGGATGATTGAAAGAATGCTACAAAAATGCAGTGCTTAAAGGTAAAAAGATGTTTGACAGTACCTGTGGGAAGAAGAAATGTGATTCCAGAAAAATTATGACATTCTGTAATGTGCCTTTCATAATTTACATCAAGGTACCTGTGCCAGTAATCTCTTATACATATGAATTATTTTCCTCACATGAGTAATTTCATCAACTGAGTAATTACACTGACTTGAGAGGGACTGTTACCATAAGTGTGAATCAAGTTACTGATATTTATTGATCTAAACTCCAAAAAGAAGCTATTAAAGTGATGGGTTTAGCTTCTTTTCCATGAAAGGAAATACAGTTGGAATCTGGGCTTAGACTAGAATGGTCTTCAATACCACTTTTTGCAAAAGTGAAAAAGGTCTTCATTTTTCTTTATAGCTCATTTTGCTAAGGCTACAGTCACTTTCACAAACTTAAAATGCAGAACTAATTGTATTTTTAACAAAGTGCATGCTGGTTTTCCTTTTCTGGAATGCTGAAATCCTCTTAAAGTTCTCCCACTCTTTTCACTTTTCTCCATCAAAGCTTTCCAATTTATTTTTAAAAGATGATAGCAAGGATCTAATTTAAGCCTCTTTGTTCAGTAAGCCAAAAGAAATGGGCAACTCTTCCACAGTGAAAATTCAAGAAACAATTCTTAGCAACTTAATCCCTGTAAATTATTAAAGAACTGTGTGGAATGGCTCAAATTATGCTGTGTTTTTTAAATGCTGATTTCTGTTTTGCTTATGATTGCAACCTTTGCCTCTCATATAATACTTCTATGTTTTGTTTTAATAGCTTAAAACAGAAGTGTTTTAGAATATCTCCTCATACTTGATGGCTGGAAAGTTTCATCTTCTTCTGAAAATGAACACCTGTTGGCCAGTCGTGCTATTCTTTCACTGATAAAGTTCTTTCCAGTCTGTTAGGATCTGTCCCATATTAGAGCTGAGCTGATGTCCCAGCCACAGCTGTATTTCAGGTGTGGCTGAGCCTCCGTTCTGGCATGTTTGTATCCCCAGTGTCTGTCATTCAAAAAAACAGATGCTGCTTGTACACTTTCGATCCAGATGCAGTTGCTGCGTGGAACCGGCTTTTAACCCAACATCAAAGCAACAATGAAAAAAATGTACATATTTTCTTTCTTTTTAGGGCTGGAATAGAATTTAACCTGTATCAGTTTCTGCTGAGTTGTCATACTTCTGTCAGCTTAACCATTAGCAGCTATAGGAACATGGTAATGCACAGAGTACCTTGTATTCACCTTGAATCTTATTTTGTTAATAACTTTCAGTGGCGTATATGAAGGATTCCAGACCAGAGGTATGCAAACAGATTTCTGGCTGTCAGTTTTTTGGGGGGAAGCTGAATCTGAACTGTGTTGCATGGTTGATGTTAGGGCAGACGTCACTTACCATAAATATGTTATGGTAATATTAAAAATCTTGAAATCATGGTTAGCTTCATGTAGTTCACTGGCTGAAAGTAGAGTAATAGCAGAATTTCCCAAAATGTGGAAGTACTTTATTAGGAAAATTTAGAACCATTATGAAAAAAGCCTGCTGTTTTGATCCATGCCCTCTCTTAAGACTTAGTTAGTCCTTGTGCAGATCTTCTGGGCTTGCAGTGCCTTTGGACCTTTGGAAAGAGTGATCCGTTTTATGGATCTGTTGTGAAGCACAGAAACCAAAATGGCCGATGGGCTTTGCTTTTGATATTGCAGTTTGGTGGTCAGAATATTTTCAATATATTTAGAATAGATTTTGTCTTGGTATGTGTGCTTTTGAGAGGATTTTTTTCATAGGGAGCTTCAAGCCTGCAGCCAGTTAGAACTCTATTAAACTGCTTTTGATTCTTGAACTCCTATTACCAGAAAAAATGCTTTCAGCCTGCATACTTGGAGAGGAGCTGAATGTTAAGTTTATGTGCAAGTCAGAAATGCAGGCTATCTCATTTGAACCTCTGCCACTGTTGTTCTCCACAGATATGTGAAATGACAGGACAGGCACCACCATAAAGCTGAAGAGCAAAAAGAGCTGATGGCTTTAGTGCTACTTTGTCACTGGAACAGTGACCTTCGTTAATAATGCCTGTGATAGGAAAATGAAATACTTTCAGTTTCAGTAATGTCAATCTGATGCTCAGCAACAAATGCTTTTAAGGCAGACAGTGAAGAAGAAAAAAGAGCAGCACCGTTATATTCTGTAGTGTATGATGTTTAACATTTTCCCTGCTACGCAGTCAGACTAGATCTTCAGTTTGCTAACAGATGCAAAAGAAGTTGAAACCACATTTCCATATCACTAATAAAATACACAACATGCTGCCAGCATAACCAGGGCTGGATTTTCAAGGCAGTCAGCTTACATTTAAAAACCTGAATGGAATGGGCAAGTTTTCAAAAACACTCAGCATCCTGCAGCCCCTGTTGAGGAAAATCTGGCTAACTTACAGATGCTGATGAAATCAGAGGGTCTGGCCCTAAAATATTCCTTTGATACTCTTGGAAAAAGAAGGTGAACAAAGCCTTGTGTTTTCAGTTTGAAGATATACATTCAATCTATATATTTAATAGTTCTTATACTTAAAGTCTTTCAAAGCTTTAAAAAACAACAGCACACATACCTAGTATCGGAAAACAATCAACAAAAATTGGCCAAATTGACTATTTTAAATTTAAATTTATTTTTTTTGTTTGGTTTGTTTTTTTCTATTAATTTGGGTTTCTGGTACCTGGGGTGGACACGAAATTTTTTTTAAATTGGCTGCTATTAAGGAAAACTGGTATTGTCTTTGGGGTTTTTGTTTGCTTGGTTTTAAACTGTGGCAGCCTAAAAGTATTTGTTCACACTACCAATAGCTTTCTGATTCAGTCACCCTGTTCTTGTATTGCTGTTCTCTACTTCCTTCCTTCAAGTTCTTCCTCAAACCCCATGTTTTTCACCCTTTCTGACAGTGGTTCCATTCTAATTAACTATTCTTCTCATTTAAACTGGTGTAAAGCAAGAGTAACTGCACTACAATCTGTAAAATTACGCAGGTATAAAATCAGATATGGATGACAAGGGCAAGGTTATTTAAAATACTACCCTTACATGATTCCTTTACAAGTTTTACTTGAATCAATGTCCTTTTGCTGAGTGCAGTCAACCCATACTAATGCACATTGGGAAGGAATCTTGCGCCTTACAACTGTATTTTTCTTCAGTCTTAACCGTTCACTGCCTTACTAAAGTGATAACTTTATCTGGTTAATCATGATTCACAATTAGAAATATGGGTACATTTCTATATTCAACAGGTTTAAAGAGATAGTAAATATGAATTTGCATATTTTTATATGAGCTACCAAAAGAGCATATGTTGAAATTATGACAGATACCACTTTATCATCTGTATTCTTTTCCTGCATCCTCCACAGTTCTCTTCACTAGCAGCCTAATTACCTAAAGCATACATTAAGAATGATCCATTGTCAAACTGATACTCCTTTTTCCTCTACAAGTTAAAGCCTAGACTTAATGGCTGTTTGAGCTTCTTGTGTCATGTTAACAGGTTGAAAGGTTTCTTCATATCATGTAAGGCTTGGCATAAACCTGCTGCTACTTATAAAGTCTGCAAGGGGTTAAAAGTAGGAATTGAACTTTTCATTCTGCTTAGAAAAATAACTTACATGTATGGATAGAATAAATTTAAACCTATGAAAAAGCTTTGTTAATCCCCAGCTTTCCCTGTTATGGAGAAATTCTGGCCTTGGTGAAGTCGGTTACAAAGATGTCGAAGTCAGCAAGGCAATTATTTTCCCTCTGTTGGAGGACCTGTCAACAGCCTTCAATCTAGAACAAGTTCAGTCAAAGGGTAGTTCCTGAATGTGTTTGAGTGTGGGAGATGGTGAAGTGTTTAAAATAAACAACACCGCTGGGAGAAATCTCTGATTCCAGCTCTTAATCCATGCAGAGGAGGAAATTTTGAGACTTTAGCTTAGATTTAGGCTTCATATGTTTGATTCTTCACCTTCAAAGGTGATGACAACCAGTTTGATTCAAAGCCCATGTTCAAACCCAAATGCTGGAGTTTTCTGCTTAGATTTCAGACTTCTAAATGGAATTCAGCTTTTTTTTTTTTTTTTTAAATAGCAGATAAAGAACGAGATCTTCAGGTATCAATTTAGTACTATCACTATGAACAAAATGTAGTTATGTATAAAAGAGATTATAAGAAATTCTTAACAAGAAAGGAAGGTACAGGCAGTTGTACAGCAGTAAAGAATCTGAATTCTGAATTTAGATGAGGGTTTGAATCACTTCGTTACTTTGAAATAAGCAGTTTCTAGGTGGGAGGTAGATTATTGTTCATTGAGAATACTATTCTTCTGCTTTCTAGCATCTGTCTTCCAGTGCAGGTAGCGTAATGTGCTCATGGTTGTGAGTTAAAGCCAAGTAGTTTCAGAACAGACATGTGGTGGTTTTGTTGGGTTTGGGTGTTAGCTTTTTTTCAGACTGGATATTACAAATACTTTTCAGGAGGATAATTGGAATATAAATCAAAACATAAATTTGGGAATAGCAAAACTGACTGTAAGAATAAAATAATCCTTAAAATGAAAGGTGCTTAAGTTACTTATAGGTATTGTTTTAAACCTAGAGTCTACCGGCTGACCTCAGAGGAGGATGCATTTTTAGATTACTATAAAATAAATACATTATTAGCTTTTCTAATGATGGAGATTAAAAAATTAAAATTGCAATTCTACCAGACAGAATGCGTTTTTATTTTGTGTCCTTAGTACAAGCCTATGGTCACATTCACTGAAGTATTAATGCTGTGTTTATTTACATTTATTGAATGCTAACTGTTGACTTGTTTTCTTTAGCATGGGGCTGACTTCTTGTCTTGAACTGCCTCCATCTCTTAAAATCTTAGGGCGAGGGAGATGAAATCTTCCCTGGAGCTTGACTTGTTCCAAATATAATTAGGATTGCGAGCCAAGTCAATATAAAACTAATTCTTTAGTGGAATAACCCAATTCTTTTAGTTTAAAAGTGTAATTTTTTTTGAAATAAATCTGGAAAAAATGGGGGAAACTGATGAAGTACAATTACTTCTTTCTTTTTCAAAGAAATGTGCTGTCATGAGACAAGCAAATGAAGCCATGTCAGCCATCTCACCTGTCCTTAAGAAGAGACTAGAAGGCGTCTTCCCCCCCAGATGCTTAGAGGCTCGCTTTTTAATCCTTGGTAACTAGATAACCAGCAGCCTAAGGATTTCTCTATCAAGTTTCACCCAATGTATTTTTTTTTTCTTAGAAGGAACTTGAGGGAAAGAAATCCCAGAAGGAGATGATGCTTCATAAGAATAAAAATAAGTATTTCTATGTGTGGTTTTTTTCCCCTCTCAAGAGTGGAAATGGGTAGAGATTAAAATTAGATTCCAAAAATATTGCCTTCAGTGAAGAGAGATTTTTATGAGCTTTAGTTTCTGGTGTGCAAGAATGAGCTTTATAAATCAGCAACTGATTTCCCTACTGAGAAGCTCAAAGGCTAAGAGCAGAGACACAGAAAAGGTCTTGCTGTGGCACCAGCAGGAAGAATTGGTACAGATAGCCTGATAAAATGGTGGTGGTTTAATGAACTAGCAGCTAGATGAAAAAAAAAGGGGGGGGAGGGGGCAAGGAAAGAACTTGGAGACAAGCTCAGGATTTCTATGCACAAGTCCTGCAGTGTTTAACATAGTACAACATACTTAATAGTACAACTCCATGCATTTACCTTTCCAAACTTCAGGTGATAAATACATTAGCTATTTAGTAGTCTTATTTTGCTTTGCACACCACTGCTTGAGGAGCCATCTATACTACATGAAGACTGCTCTAGGTGCCCAAACGAGTTAAATCACACCTTTTCAGTTAACGGAAGTGTTAAGATATGGTGTCTGACTACTATTTGGTGGTTGGTTTGGGGTTGGGTTTTTTTTTTTTTTGGGGGGGGGGGGGCAGGTATACGTTCACTTATAAAACAGCAGTGGTGACTCCAAGAGGTATTGGACGAAAGCACTTTAGCAGTCTTCCAGCTGGAAGAGTGCAGTTCGGATTACAAGACCACATAAATGGGACATATTGTAGACAGGATGTTTGGAAAAGGTTAGCAGTGAGTTTGTGTCCCAGCTCAACTCTCGGGAAAACTAACTTTCTAAATCACTTTCTAAATTATTTCAATGCCAGTCATTTCCAAAACAAGGGATTATGCAATGCCATCTGTTGGCTTTTGTGAAAAATCAGATGGAAAATGTGGTTTGCTCAGTGGTGGTCCAGCAGAAAGAGATTCACAGTCACTACCACAGCTCCTGATGAAGCAGGAAATTTACAGGAAGGCCAGCTCTACTTGGAGACACTTTTCTTTAATGTTTTGAGAAATGAGTCCTGGCATCTGGGTGGCTTGTTGTAGAGCAGTCCCAACTGTAGCAAAGGTAAAACTGGAGCCCAGGAGCTCTCCTCTATGTTTCAAACAGGAGATACTTGAGATGGTGAGTCTGTATGGATCTTTTCATGCATGCAACGTTACTGCTCATTAGATGTTTGCAAGACTTGTCTAATTTGTTGCATAGATGTGGAGGTGAATCCTGAAGATCCAGAACAGTTTTTCTGGCTTTCCTTTGTAAGGGTTCTGATGTGTATCTTGGAGTTTTGGCCCACACCTGTGAGCCCATATCTATAAGAAAGTAGAGATGTAGACAACTTTTCTTGTCATTTTCCATTAAATTACATGCCCTTTTTGTTGGAAGCTATTTGGTCTTCTTGCTTATTATTACACATGTGAAAAGCTTGCATGCTGGCACTACTACTGCTGTATTTGCTTTAGATTGTCTTGCATTTAGACCATTTGAAGGTTTGAGCATGAGCAATAGAAATAGTTGTGATAAATTGTCAGGCTCTTCCAAAGATTCAAAAGTTCTGGAGTTACTGCCAATGACAGATGGTTTGTCCTTGCTCATCACTTGTCTTCCTGACAGCATTTTTCTGCTCTCTGCAAAATCTCCCTTGGTGTGTAGTTGAAGTCTTTAGAAAAAGAAAATTATTTTCTGCTTCATCCATGTTCTTGCTCATCGGTTCATAGCATCCGTGTTTGACTAAGTGGAACACCTTCCTCATGAAGCGGAAGTTTGATTTATTTTAATAGGGTGTTAGGAGAACTGCTGGAGTTTGACATGAGCACATTTCTAAAGTTACAAAGAGGTAAGAATGATCTTTTATATCTGTTGCTGTGGATTTCTATGACTCTATGTATGGCACTGCATACTCGATGGGCTGTATCCTTTGCTGCAGGATTTATGCAACTAATGACACAGTGTTTTCAAATACTCTGGTGTGAACTCTCAGTCTGAGCAGTGGTTGGGTAGGTAGAGAGTGAATTTCTTTCTCAGTTTTTCCACAATTTCATGAAGTCTGTTTCAGAACTGGCCTGATAACTTACTGCTTTGCTTCTTAGTACTGGAGAATTATGTGATATGGCATTAAAAATAACTGAATACTAACAGCCTATAGCTGAAAAAATGATGAATTCAGGAAAATTGTTCTCTGCAGTTGCTGGCTATATTGGCTGTCCTCTGCTTGTTCTCTGACACCAATTTCCTTGGGTGAGACAGAAATCTGTGAGTTGCTATGGGCATTAGACTGCAAGGATGCAGCTCCCCAGTTCATACTGGAGTTCATATGCTTATGAATGTTCCTGCACAGTGGAGGAACTCAATGGCACCGCAGAAACGCCATCTCAACAGTACAAAATGCTTTTTTTAGGATTGTTTAAAATATTTACCCTTTTCAGTAAATAAAAACAGTCTGAACTGCACAACAGTTGATACAGAATTAATACATTTCTGCTTCTTTTAGCTACTGCTAGTACGATTCATCACAGTTATGAAAGCAAAATATATTTGGAAGAACAAAAGCAGCCATCTTGGGTTAGACCAAAGACTGTTTCAGTGTCTTGTCTCTAAAGGTGTCCGTAAGTGAATGCCTGAGGGAGCAGTAAGAACAGGGTAGGCATGTATGCTACTGTTGCCTAATAGTCTCCCAGCTAGCAGCTATATTTAGCTTTAGAGAGCTTTCTGCATTGAGTATAGCTTTGTGGGTTTAGTAACCCACAGCTGAATTCTTGTACGATTTCCCCTAGAGGAAGTGTGAAAAGAGAATTTGTCAAATATGTGCATGGTTTTCTTTGTTTTGGAAAGGGTCGACTCTCCTCCATTTAATATGCGTAGGATTTGGTGTTCAGCACTCATTATGAATGCACACTCTAGTTTTTCTCAGTTTTAGCTTAAGAGGTGAGCTGCATAAACAATACGTTCACCTGCCTTCTGTCTTGTATGGAAATTTCCAATCTGTCCCTTGCCTTTCAGGAGTGCACAGCCCTGCTTCCTGTCACAGAGCCAGCAGAACCAGTGGATGAATCTGAAACTTGAATTGTATTCAGATGCTTGGGGTTTTGAAGCCCCTACTTCCTACATGCCCTCATCAAATTGTTTTATTGCTTCTAATATACAGGATATCAGATTTCTTTTTCATTACTGCCCTTATGCTTTTGCAAGCGTGTTTTGTACATTCGTTATTCGCTGGCACAGAACACAAGTTCATGCCAGCTCACTTGATATGCATGCAGATGTGAATTTCAACCAGAAAAAAATCATCACTCAGATAACAAATATGTGTTTTAACTTTCTGAACATATTAGTCATAGAAACCTTCTACACAACTGCATTATATACTTCTGCTGAAGCTGGGTTATATGTGCTTTTAGGTTATGATCAAGTTTAAGCAGAACCAGCCATGCTCTTCTAGGTTTTTTTTGCTTTAATCTTATTTGTTATCATCACTTCCAAGTGAAAATGCAGTGGATTTTAAGTAAACAAAACAGCAAACTCAGTAGATAGACAAGGGCATTGTGGAACATTGTGTCGTGACTGTAAAGTCTTGCTGTGTCCAAGTAATGATTGTTTTACTGACGGATAATTGGATCTAGGTTGCGTTACTGCTGGCTTTAGATATTTTTATTTATTTATTTATTGAGACTGTTTTATTATACAGTTGAACTTGCAAACTTGTGCTTAATAACTGCTGATGGAGAAAATCTTCTGGCTGTGAGATTATGCATATGATTACTGTTAGTGTTTGGAGAAAACTTTAGGGTTGAACAACCTTTTCCTTCAAGCATCAATACGGAAGGTTTGCATAGTATTGTATTTATTTTCTGGAAAACAGTGGATGTGCCTGTGCATTCTTTTACACTGAAAAACATAAGAAGCACAATAACTGGAAAATATCGGAAGGTTATTAATGATGATGATAATAGTATAGTTGCCTGCAATTCATGCAGACATAGTCAGAACGTGCACTTCCCAACTTTAAAGTCAATTAAATGGACAATGTAGGCCATACTGGGAGGAGATGTTCAGAGGGACTGAGATGCAGCATCTTGATCCTGCTGAAATGGACAGCTCTTTTGTGAGTGATTTCAGTGGGACTAGGATTTCATCAGATAAGACTGAATGACCCAAGGACAAAAAGACAACCTTGCAGTCCCAGTCTAATGCTGAGTCCCAGTTTAGTTGTAAATCTATATTTCATCAAATAAAATGGAATGTAAAAAAAAAAAACAAACAAAAAAACCCCCCACAAACTCTAGCAACTTTCTCAGGTCATCATCAGTCATCAAATCATAGAATGGTTTAGGTTGGAAAGGACCTTAAAGATCATCTAGTTCCACCCCCCCGCCATGGGCACAGACACCTTCCACTAGACCAAGTTGCTCAAAGCCCCATCCAACCTGGCCTGGAACATGGCCAGGGGCTATTCGTAGCCTATCTAAACTTAAAATATATTAGTTTGAGTGTCTATGAGTACATTACAAGTACATCTCAATTTGACATAGGCTTTCTGAAAATGGCTTTAATATTAAGTAGATTCATGAATGCATAAACTTTAATGGATAAAACATGATCTTTCTGCTGAAGAGTTTCAGCTGTAACTAAAAAATGGATGGATTTCATCTTATTATTTGCAAGTTGTGAATAAATTTGTCACAGGTAGCCTGAGCCGTTTGAAATAACAAGAATGACTTGTGAGACCAGCAAGCCTCTTCCAGAGTCTGGGTTAAGAGGCCTGTGAGCTGTACGTGATTAAAAAAAAAGTGACACTTAGAACCATACTCTGTTGCAAAGGCCTTGTCTGATTAAATTTGAGAGCCTGGGCGAAGTAGATACACAGAACCAAGTATTTATAAAGAAACTGAATGAACTGAAACCAAAGGTTTAATGAAAGATAAAGTGCATTAAAATCTGATCAGCTGAAGCTTCAGGCGCAAAGAAGTGATCAACCCCACTTTTACTGTGTTACTAAAAACTGAACAGAAAATGTGAATTTTCATTTTGTGGATTCCTTCACTCGGAAGTTTCGGTTGACTGCCATTTTGAAGCAGAGAAAGAGCTTAGGAGCCCTTTGTGGAACATAATTATCATTGTCATTCCCTTTACGCCACTGGGAGCCTTGACTCCGAGGGTGTCGCTGTGGCAGGCTGCCTCAGAGCCACAGGAACCTCAGGAGACCTCATCTTGAGCAGAGTAGTTAGAGCAGGGCAGACATTCCCAGCAGGGCATCCTGGAGCCAGAAGTTATGAGGGTCAAGGTTGCCAGGAATCTGACAAGAAACCAGAAAATATGTCAGATGTGCTGCTTTCTTTCTTTCTTTTATTTTTTTTTTTAATTCTGCTTACTTTCAGGGGAAATGTATGTAGATTGGCTAGCAGAGTTGTGCCTGCTTCAGTAAGGTGTTGATTTGCTTTGTCTTATGGAAAATTTAAATGGCATTGCTTATGTTGTAAATGGCATAAACTTTCTATGCTTGGGAACTTTATATAAGGAGCAAATGCTCCCTTGAGAACTTTGTTACTATTCTGTCCACTTTTAACCTTTCACTGTTCCTGGATGTGTTTGTTTTCTGACTGGTTTGACATAAGAGATCTGATTAGAAGAGCCACGCTCCAATTCAAGCATCCTGGCCTGGCCTATTGTGATGCCTCCTATCACTTAGTTATTCAGTTTCTAACCTGTTCTTTTATATGTGCCATGTGGATGCCTACTGTGGAGAATGCAAGAAAATGTCAAAGCAAAGTGACAAAATGTACTGTTGTCACCACAGAGTAGTGAGTCTAAATGCCACGTAAAGGACCGTGATTCCTACTGCTAATAATATTGAAATTTTCCGGAAGCACAACAGCAGTTATGGCTTTCATCTCCCCTCATTTCTTACTGGTGCTGTGAGAGTTTCAGATAAGAAGTCAGTTCATATACTGCTGCTCTTGCTTTTTTCTTTTTCTCCAGTCTCTCCAGATCAGAATTTCCAATCTTGCCTATCATTCTAGTAAATAAGCAGTGACCCCAGTTCTAATGGCCTTTGAATTAATAATGAAAGTTATTGGTATGGGGTCTTTTGCTGCTCTTAAGATTTGTGGCCGGTTAAATTGTTCTCCTTTGGACATGGCACAGTATAAATTGCAATCATCCTTGGCAACTCTTATTTGTGTTGGTTATCATTAAAAGCCAAATATGACTGCTGTGCAGTGGCTCAAGTAAGAGCACAGCACTAGTCATCTACTTGAATGTTAAAACATTGTAAATTCCAAGCCTTGTTTCAATTTTTCTTTGTTTTTTTTCCTTGGGATTCAACACAGTTTTAAGTATCCAGTAGTTTTGAATTGTGAATCAAGATGAGCATGGTAATTATACAAGTAAAATGGGATTGATTTGGTTTTAAAACTATTTCAGTGTCAATGCTATTTCAGTTTCATCTGGAAAAAAAGGTGTAAAGCTGTCCAGCCATTTCTATAGTTTGTTTCTGGCCTCCCTCCTGTCGATGATTTCTTTCCGAGGTAATGAAAGCAGACCAAATGTACTTTTTTCCCCTCTGTTTCCACTGCAGAAGTGAATGAAACATGACTTGCCACAAAAGTGTGGTGGATTCAAGGAGGGAAAGAATAGAGCTGAGTGAAAGATGAGTTAGGAAGTACATTTTCAGTCCAGCACAGAGGCAGCTCCTGGAATACTTTTCAGCAAAGGAAAGAGAAGATGCATGGGAGGAGGATTAGAGGGCCCTCTGTGTGTGGAGCCAGGGACAGGCCACCATTCGTCATCCCTGTGACAGCCCTCTTTCTCAAGGGAACCCTTCCCTCTCCACTCTTTGCATTCCTGTGAACCCCAGCATTTGTGATGTGGGGTTTTTTGCTTTGAGCTTGTTTCAGGTTTTGGGTTTTTTTTTTTTGTTTTTTTTGTTTTGTTTTGTTTTTTAAATTCACAGGCTTCCAGGGTAGGTGTACAGTGGAAAGACCTTAGAGGCAGGAGCTACAGAAATCCGACAAGAGTTACTTGATATTCATTTTCTGCCTTCCTCTCTGTTGCGCTCTCTCCACACACAGTATTAAGGCAAAACCGATTTAATTTTCTCCTCAGTCAACTGAAACACATTCTTTTCTGTGATGCCAGCAAAGAAATGTATTTTCCAAGTTTAATTAGCAGTCAAACAATAACACAAATGCTTCTGCAGAATTTTGCTGAAGGTTCTCTATCCTCAGTTGAATAACAAAGGTCTTCGAGAGCATGTGCTTTGGGATTTGTCATTTGCAGAGAGCATCCATTTATATTTTTTTTTCTGGCTTTCACAAGCAAGCTGACTGATAGCTGGTTTGTTCTCTATTTCAGGTCGTGGAGACTAATTTGGTTGCTTTTGACTGTCACTGGATCATTATAAATGAGGTAACTGTCAAGTGAACATTGTTGTGAACCATGAATCCTGCTTTCAGGCTTACTGACAATATTCATGCTGATCTTGACTTTGCCAACAGGAAGCAGAAGCTACGACAAAGTTCAGACATGCTGGGGGAGTGGATGTTGCTTAATAAAAATAGAATGACAAGTTCTTGGACTTTGCTGGTTTGTCTTGCCTGATCTAACAGAAGTGCTTGAATGAATAAATGGAAAATAAAATGAAAAAGCCCTTTTTGTTCTGAATATCTTGAGATTTCACATTTGACTTGAGCTGACTGTTTCTGAAGGATGTTTTTAAGATCTTTTTTCATATGTAATCTTTTGTATTGGAGTGCTTGTGTTTCGTTTATATTTTGATGATTTTTATTAATAATAAAAATAATAATAATAGAATCCCAGTTTTCACTTTCCTTTAAGAATTCCCCTAGAATTCAGTCACGGTTGATACCTAGACCTGTTGTTATTAGTGGGAGGCTTTTTGCTTGACTTCTGGATCAGGTCATATATGAATGTTCATGAAGGGAAAAAAGAAAGTAAGTTAAACTGAGATCCTATTTTTAAATGGTGAAATAGGTTCTTCAATGAACACTTGTCAGCTAAAATACAAGAAGTCAATATGTGAAGTAACTCTCCATATAAAACGTTGAACAATGCACTTGGTCTTAGATTTGACGACATTCAGATTTTCCTTTTGTTTTGTGAAAAGCAATTTAGGTCCAGAACAGCCTAATTTCCTGGGGAGATAAGTCTCCCCTAACATGTAGATTGTGCAACTCCTGTATATTCTCAGGATAAAAGATTGCTTGGAGGTATTATGTGTAAATTTCAGGCCTGCTCTCTGGATTTATTGTGCACTTCTGTTTTTATACTTAATTACTAGATTTTCTTAGTACAGTGTAGTAATAGAGAGGTTACTTAATCCAAAGCATGTTTTTCTAAGGTTATAGCAAGGTATAACATTGTTGCAGTGGGATTGTACTTTGGCCTATTTGTTTAAACCAGTAGAATTTTAGCCAGTTTTCCCTGGAGAAAATTATGCCTCAGAAAATGCTGTGAAGACAACCCAGGTCCAGCAGAAATTAGTGGTTTGGGCCCCATCTTGCCCCTGACCAGTAAACTGTGCTTTTTCTGGCACTGAATGGTGCCTCAGTGGTTGAGAACCCAGCTTTATGCTACAGCAGTCGTGTGAAGAACCATATGTGTTTTGTTGCTTACATGAATCTTTTGTGACATCTTAGACATCTGTGTTTGTGCGCCTGTATTGGCTAAATCAGACTGTCAACTAAGTAACTGTAATGCTGTTTCTTTGGCTTCCTAATTTGGAATTCTAAGATGATCTATTACAGTGAAAATGCATTGTTTTGCAAAATCCACATGTGATTCAAATAATTCCTTGCATTGAGATATCAAAATAAGCTGGAGTTGTCTTTCCTATTCCATCACTGTGCCAAGGGGATATAATACACCGAGTATAGTAATGCAAAAGGAAATACCACCTTCAGTTTTGTGATCAGAAATCTGCTTAGGCTTTGTGAGGTAACATCTGCTATTTTAATTGCTCGCTTTAAATGCTGTAATGCCCAGAAAGAGTTCCTTGATTTTTATTGTCCCATTAGTTGCTATTTTATGTAATACAGCAAATTTGCTCGAAGACTGTATATCACAATGGAAATGCATGTGTGGGAGGAAGGAGGTTGTTCCGATAAAATGAAAGGATTCATAATTTGCTAAAGTATGATACATTGTATTAGTCCTTTGCAAATAATACAAACCTCTTCTGATCAGTGCAGTCAGCTGAGGAAAAACACTCTCCAAATAAATGTTCCTGTTTCTTCAGGGCCTTAAAGCAGATGGTGCAATTCTTTATTTAAAATTTGCACGAGTCATAGATTTGAATGTAGTCATGATCAAATATGTCTTAACAAAACATGAGAATGGATTTCTCACACTCTCTCTCCCTCTGTCTGTCTGTCTCTGCTTCTTTTCCTCAGCACAATAGTAAATATAACCTCAAAAAGCCCAGGATATTAAAATTATATTTCTTCTATGACTCTTAAATCACAAGTGTACAGTAAGCTTAGATTTGATTTAGTGGAACTGAAAGGGGCATTTGTGTGATTTTCATCACTTTTCTTTCTTTTGCTCCTTTTAAATGAAACAAATGTCCTTTTTTAATTTTAAATCCATGTCTCTCAAGCATTTTCCTTTGTTAAAATATTTCAGAGTCATCTAACTGTGCCCAAGGCTGCCACCATTCTCTATTACTATTGTTTATTCAAGGACAGCTCATAACAATTTCTGCTGCCTACAGTTACCATACAGGAGGTGAAAATATTAATGCTACTGTAGAAGGTATTGGTTGGATTTTATCTGCAATAATGTGCACAATTATGACCAGCTCTATTAAAATTAGAATGGAATGGGTGCACAGAAAATCTGATTTGTGTGAGGAGAGACTAAAAATATTGGTTTGATTAGCCTATGAAAACAAAGACTGAAAGAGGATATGCTCTCTGTTTATAAACACATACAGAGTGTGAATAAATGCATCATTGTCAAGGGCTAGAGGACAAGGCTGGCACAAGAACAAATGAGTTCAAATTGCCCATAAATAAATAGAGGGCAAAAGTTACTTGAAGTTTTCTAATTACCAGAGAAATCAGAGTCTGGAAAAACTCCTTCTTGGAGGAAAGAGTGAAAAAAAACCCAAACTCTCTTAAAGAACATTTGATGGAAAAAGATTCAACAGGTTTGCCCATCATAGCACAAGAGAGGAATGGGGGAGACCCACAAGATGGTGTTCAAAGGCTACTTTCAGATGAACACGTATTTTTCCTAGAAGAGGGCTGGTCCTTGGCCGATGCAGTCAGCTTGTTCCATTGCATTTTCAGCCCAATGAACTCCACCATGAAGAGAAGCACAGAGCATGACTGTTTTAAGCTCAAGCAGCTAGATCAGGTCCTAAAATCACAGCTCAGTTCCAGGAGCTCACATAATTCTGCACTTTAATATGGATAATTGATTAATAGTAGCATTAGACATTCATTTGAATCCTTAGATTTCCAGTGGTGACAGCAAGTCAGGTGTGAAATGCCACCCTCTTTGGTACAGATCAGCAACTAAGCTGCCAGGTCTTTTTTTCAGACAGGTGAGACCCAATGGACAGACTGACTCAGCCCTGCCTTCTCCATGCTCTTGGATTTTTTTCTCTGTGAAAGCTAAAACCTGATTTTTCCTTGTTCTATCAATTTTCTCTTTTTCATCATCCTCCCCAGAACCTAAGAAACCTAAAGAAGATAAAATGGAGCAAATGATTATGCAGGACAAGATCTCCTTTTACTTGTCTTGGAGCTTCATCTAGTTATGCCTTCCCCTCCACTACTCCTCTTTGGAAAGTGTTGAGAAATTCAGGAAGGGCACAGCCCGAGTATGCTATGGCATGGGCAGTGGCAGCCCAGAGGCCTCAAGGGGGTGTAGGGGTGGTCACCCCTTCCCACTCTTCCCCCTGCTCACTGCTGCTGGCTTTTGGAGGAGGAAGAAACACTCTCCCCCTGAGTGTCATGCAGGATGTGATGAAGAACATGGCATGCCCTGGAAAAGAGGGCATGTCCAGCATATGATAAATACTGGAACCATCTTCTTGGCCCAATGTTAAGATGTTTCATAAGAAAAAGTATTGCTGCCTTTGGTGCTTATTACAGGAGCATGTGAATAAATTATTTCCCTCCCTGTCTCTCACTCCTGGTGCAGTTGCTCTGTGGTGAATAGTAAGTCTCTGCCTAGGTTGCTTATCTTAAAATAATGAGATAAAGCTGAACAGCAACGTGTATTAGGTGTCCAGTATGTAGTCTTGCTTCCTTCCCACTGGAGTCTCTGTCTGATATCTCAAGGTGATCCTCTTCAGTTCCCTTTTCCTAATTCATCTGTAAAGAGCTATCAGTTTAAAATAGCATTTCTCTCCTTATTTATTTGCCTACTCGGATGAAATGTACATCTAATTTTATCCTTGTTCAATCTGAAATAGGACAGCCTCCCATTTATTCCAAGCTCAGGCCAACAAAAGAAAGGTTTGGAACTATATATTGAACTTCTGATTTAAAAAAAAAAAAAAACAAACAACACATAATCTAGCCTAAATTTATACAGGTGCCAACTCAGTTCAACTTGGCCAACTTTGTAATTTTTTTTTGACATTCGGTGCTTGTGTAACAGATCATCTGCCATCCTTATATCATTATACTGTATCCTCCTTTGAAGTGCAAATGAAAATTGTTTCCTTTCATACAATAGTTGCTTTATATAGTTTTCTTAAGTCAGATCCAAAATTCAAGAATGAGAGATGATATTGGAGAGTCATTATATAAAAGGCTTGTCACTCAGTCAATGCCAAGTGTTAAAAAATGACAAAGAAATATGTAGCAAATGACTGAAGTGGAATTTGGGTTTGCATAGCATTGCTTTGTTGTTAACCTAAAATCTGAATTTATGATATAATCAGTGGAATTCACAGCATTTAAAGTAATACGTGTCATTATTCTATTGGTGTATATACCTCCTTGGCAGCCATACAAAAATCTCTTTCGTGTTTGGATTATGTTATTAGTTCCCAGGTGATATATAAAAATATGAGGTAGTAACCTAAAGGTTAAAATGAAAGCACTCTAATTAAAATGCACCAAAAAAAGAAAAAATACACTTTTGAGGCAGAAAAGATAAATGTTTGAGCAGCTGAAAGTCAAAATCTCTTTTAAAGTATTATTTAGCAATATAAAGTGGCTCTGCAGGTATCAGTTTTTACATTATTAGAATGAGTCTAATATTGTTGCTGTTACAGTTTGGGCACAGTGTATAATGAAACCAGGCAAACTTTTTTTAAATCCTCTGAGAAAGGATATAGTTTAAAATCAAAATAAGTTTCTTCAGCTCTCCTTTCCAATTATACTGAAAGTATTATAAAAAAAATTACATGCATTTTGCTAAAACAGCAGTTTGAGGCGTTTTTTTTACCTTGCAGCTAGTGAAATGATACAGACTAAATGAAAAGACGGCATCTTAAGCTGAGAGAAACCATTATCTGTGGTACATTAAGAATTAATCGACCAGAAATGCAAGATATTACACTGGACACAGCTGATGCCATGTGTTGTTTTTTTTTTTTTTTTTAGCAGAAAAATCTATATTTCATAAAGAACATTAATAACAGATGAATTCAGAAACTATGACAATCTGTGAAGAAGATTAAAATACTGTTACTGTAGTCAAGAGAGTAGAAGTTAAAATTTACATCTCGTGTATTTTTCTTCCAAAATTTAAGGGAAGTAACTAATAGCAGTGTGTCCAAAGAAATTGCTCCAAAATAATTAAAGAATGTTCAGTGAAGCTCCAAAAAAAAGCCGAAATTACCAGGATAGTTGTCTTAACATTTAAAGAGCTGCTTTTTCAAAAGTTTGCCTTCCTTTTCACAAGAAAGAGTCTGTAATTTGAGATCAAGTCTATCTCCTGGTGTCTCCTAAGTTCTTGATTATGGGTATAGATCAGGAAGCGAGAGGCAAAAAAAGATGCTGGTGTTTAGTTACAGGTATGGCAGTGCAGATGTGCTGTATCCTTTAAAAAATGAAAAGCTGTAAATACAGAAATGAGAATCTAGAAATATTCAATAAACTGTGGCTGTTTGCAAGGGTGTGTTAAGTGCAGACTACGAATAGGAGCTCCTCAAGCATCTCAATTACTGGGGGCTGTATCCACAAATTTAAACATCTAGAAAGTTTGGGGCATCAGCCTCTCTAATTAATACAGATGATGGAGAAACAGTATAGCATGATGAAAATTAGATTCTAGTTTAAAAGATTGAGCAATTTTGTAGATTATTTCTCCTGCTTTACAGAAAAATACAGACACGGAATTGCCTTGAAAGCTACTAGCTGTGACCCTATTTGAGTCATCTGAAAAAGCCTGTGTTTAACTAAATTTCAAGTTCTTATGTGAAGGTTGGAGTCAGTTGGTGCTGCTTGTGAGCCCACACTCCTCTTGCTCCGTGTTACCGAGGGCCTCATCATTCAACGGTGTAAAACGCTGTGTTCCTAAACTGCAGGAATTCATACGATGTAAAGAACTGTTTTTATGGTTTCTCTAACCTGCCTCAAAGTTAGTATTTTAAGCCTAGTATTTCGCATATCTATATATTTACTTAGTTATTTTTTTCTTTAAAGCTTGTGTCCGTAGAGCTGAGCATTCAGCTGTAAGCCTTAATAGGTACCCTATGGAGTAAAAAGTTGGTTTTAAATTAGGTCTTGCTATAAACAAACACATACACACCTAGAATGCTCTAATGCATTTTCTTTGTCCTTTTGGTAAATGATGTTTGCTAACTTGCCCGTTGTTTATAGGTTCTTGATATTCTCTTTCCAGGAAATGAACACTTAAGGCCTGAATAATTGTATCTTCCCAGCTCCTAAGTAATGCTACACTTAGAAATACCTCATAATATGATTTCCTACTGATTTACACATTATCTGCTAAGGATGCTCTGAAACACTGTTAAGTAAAAGGTCAAAGGTAAAAGGAGAGGGAGAGAACACCCAAAATGAAACAACTAAGCCCAGTTACATCTATAAAGATTAAGTGATGTTTGGGCCCAGTACATTTTAAACTTTTGCAATTATTGTAAGGGTGGTATGTCAGTTGTTATAATGAGCATGCTTGTGTTCTTTTTGAGGCTCTGGCAGAGCTCAGCAATAGCCATGTAGCAATCACACACCTCTTGGTCCTCTCAGTTTATTTTTTGTTTATAATTGGGTGGTAACATTTCTGTATTTTAACTTTCATGCATATTCTCTCCCTTGCCTTGTCTTCCAGGAAATAAATGATGTGGATGTGCAGGAGCTGGTGAGAAGGTCAATTGGAAGGTTAACAATTATTCGACAGACGTTTCCAGTCCCCCAAAACATAAGTCAGCGCTGTTTCCGTGGCAACCACAGAATATCTTCATCGCTGTGTGATCCGAAGGACCCTTTTTCCCAAAGCATGGAGGTAGTTCATATACCAGTCTATTCCCACCTAGGAACTCTCTTTCTAGATAAGTTCAAGGTTTTTCCCCAAGGGCTTATTGTAATTTAATGTTTATTTTCCATGTTCTCTCTGACATACAGTTTAATGGCTCATGGCATAACAAGAAAATACTTGGGTGGGGGGAGAGTGTGAATGATGGACAAAAGCAACTCATCCGCCCCACAGCAATTGAGAAGGAAGTCAAAAAAAGCCACCCGATCTCCAGGCAATGGGGTAGTTGTTTGTTGCCCTGCTAAATTTTATTTTTGTGATCTCACTGAGAATTTCCTCCCCATAAACAATGTCTCCTGGGTTGCCGCGCTTCTCTAAGCCTCAAACGTTTTGTCAATAGGAAAGCCTTCCTGGGGAGCACCTGCATCATCTGTTTCAAGTCTCTTGTATGCACACAAATCTATGCCTATGTTCCAAAGAGGCCTTATTTTCAGGTTTGTTAATTATAAATCACAATTAAACTGTAAGGGCCTTCCTACCACATGAAACCAGCAACAGGATCATGGTCACTGTCCTGGCTTCACATAGTTTTTCGAAGAGCAAGTCCTCTATTTCTCTTGTATATCTGGTTAGGCTTCATCATGACAAAGCTATGGTAAATCAAGAATGTGAAATTGGCTTAAGATGTCAATTTTACTTTTGGGGTTTTTTTGTGTGGTCATTTATGAAGTTGTGGAAAGATGACTGCATTGGCAGTGGTGCAGGAGGAGCATATCTGACTTAGCAGCAAAGAGCAGTTGTCTTGCAATGCTGAAAGGAAGGAGGGAGAGAAAACAATGGGAGAGAAATAGGAAGGGGTTGAAGAGTGCCCTTTCTTAAAATGAAAATATGTAAGGGGAAAAAGAGGAGAAGTGTGGCTGGGCTTGCCCTGTTTCAGGTTAGCTGTAAGAGCCTTTGCCTCACTAAGTGTTCACAAAGCAGCCAGTAAGCAACTATTGATGACAAGAAAAACTTTGGCCATAGCACACTGCATGGCAATCCTATTAGAGTTCTTAAAATAAACAGGGCTGTGTAAGGTCAATGGATGCATAGGATATTTCTAGAAGCTGTTTAGGTTCTGCAAAAATTCTTTAGGTTGCACCATTCTGTTATGGCAGCATGGTCCTAGTGGGAACTTTGGTAGTCTATGGATAACGTGTAAAAACTGAGGGTGTGATTACATGTGGCCTCTAGAGATTGCAAAGAGCAGTTTTCATGAATGAAGTTACCAACCATGGCAAGGCAGAAAATAAGAATCATGTATCGATGGGAGGCATCGCATTTTTATTTATTTTTCTCTTCAACTTCGCTTTCATTTCATTTTTCACTTCAATAGTGAACTGTGTCAAGGAAAGAAAAGTTCTAGAAATCAAAGTTTATTCTCTACAAATTGGCAAATTCCATTTAATGTGTTAGATTGGACCTTATAGCTTAACCTGTGCCTCTTGATTAACCTGTAGCTTGGAGAGCTGTAATATTCCTATTGAAAACTTCCGTAATGTTTTGGTTCAAAGGAATGGTGGACGCTTGGCTGGTTTAACTGTTCTGCACAGTTGAGTTGCTTTTTCCATTCTTTCCCTGAGATCGCTGCACTTCATTAGTAGCTGAGTGAGACAACACTAAAACAATGAAAGGAAGAAAAACTCTGACACAGTTTCCCCTGTGTCTTCGTGTGATGCACAGACATTTGGGTAGCTGTGGGGTTTGTTTGCTTCTTCTTTGTTCTCCCCAACAATATTAGAAATCAACTTCTATTCCCATGGGGAGTTGGAACTGTTTATAAATTGAAATTTCTAATGCTTTTTTTATGCCATTGAAGTGTGACTAATCAGAAATATTCTCAGGAAATTATAAGGGTGGATTTCTTGATTTATTTTTTCTGAATTACTCCCCCTAAAGTCTGTGTGAATAATTAATTTTTTTCAGCATGTTTATTAAAACACTGAAAAATATTTTGGTGAAGATCTCTCATTGTGTCTCTGGGATTGTCATAGTTGACACAACAGCTTCTATAAATTTGTATCATTTTGGAGGCAGGAAGTTAAAAACTGGATTCACTGAAATATTTAGTGCGATTTAGTGCAATAGTCTAAGCATACATAAAATAAATACTGTTAATCCAGATTAATCATTCATGCTTAATCTGCTTTCTTCTACACTCTGGAACAAAAACATCTTATCTGAATTTTAAATTGCATCAACAGGAGGTTATGCGGTTAGATACTGCTTGGTAATGCAAGTGTCCAGCCATTAGTCTAAGAGACTTGGAATAAATAAAGCATCAGTAATGGATACCAGGTAATGGGTTAAATGTCCTGGTAAATTTACATGGGAAATGAATAAAAGTGTAAACTGACTTTAAATTACAGCCCCACTCTGTGCACCAGGACAGTTACTAATGAAGCATACTTCTAGTAGTGACAGGGAAGGGTGATTTTGAGAAACAGAAATTAATCGTAGTGTCTTTATCATTGCGTTATCAGTGACTGATTGCTGCTAATGTGAAGTTGAACTATTAGTGAAGGAATAACAATGCTTAATAATTGCTGAACTGTGTACTCCTGAGCCCTGTTAATACTTGATGGAGGCCTAGCCATATTACTTTTAGATTAGTGAGTGCATCCTTCCCTATGAACTGTGACAAGAGTCATCTATTCCCATGATATTAGGTTATAGAAGCTACCTTGAAAGCAATGTCATGTTGTTGGGAAATGATGACTTGGCATCTGTAGCCCTTCATGTACCAATTCAGTCTCATTAGTGACCTTATTGTCTGTGCTCTCTAGAGGGGTTTTTTCCCCTTTGGTGAAGGCTCATGTAAAATAAACTTGCTTCACAGCGTAGTAAAAAGTTCCTTCTATCCTCCTCTAACAGATGTCCCTGTGGTGCTGACTTCTTTGAGGAAATATAGTTTTAGCTGAAGTGCTTTGAATTCTTTGTAGGTTTACCATACACAGACAAATCATCCAAGTTATTTTAAAAATGCTTGATTAATCTGAACCCAGATCTGCAATCCATGCTTTTAATCCTGTCATGCACAGCGATGCCTGGCCTGTGCATCTGCAGAAAGTAAATTAGTTCCTGGGTGAATACTGAAATGGAAATATTCATAGCCACTGTAGTCCCCGGAGAAGCTCAAGTAAGAATAAAGAAGTGTCTCCCAGAAAGAGGGAGTGAAGGATCATCGTCATTTAATGAAAAAGGGAAATAAGGATCAGAAGTTCTGTGCATTTGTGGTACTAACAATGTAGAGTTGTAAAGGCAATAGAGGATCCTGGGAGTTTATCAGGAGGGAAAGCAGCAGACCATTAGATCTCCTTCAATAAAATGTGGGAGGCAAAATGCCCTATGAAATTCTGGCAAGGTAAGGAGAAAGATGACCTCTTTCCTGGATGCTAGGCAGGGAAGGAGTCTGTCACAAAACCTTCCTGTGAGAACTGCACAGAGCAGATTGTGGGTGACAGAGGCAAAGCCAGCAGAAAGATGGAATTTACATAAGAAAATAAAAACGCAAAAAAGATTATATGGAAAGGAGTAATTAGGCAGGAAGAGAGGCTGATTTTTTTCTCTTTTCTTTTTTTTCCCTTTTTTTTTAAGGTGATGTGTGGATTTGCCAATCAGTGTCCCGGATCTTCAGCATTATTGTGCTTCCTTGGCGTACACCCCCTCCCAATAGCTGCAGGACTTTCCATGTCTTTGGATATTTTTAAGAGGCAGAATAGGGGCATTCTCCACAAAGTTAACATACTTTCCTATTGTAAGCTTTCTTTTAAGGTTTTGAGCAGACCATCTCTATGGAGGAACCCTTACACAGAGCAGTCAATGTATTCCACAAATCTGGGAAATATCTTCTGGCTTGTCTGTGACTGATGGAGAGAAAAAAACCCAGCAGCCTTGCCTCAGTTAGCAAATTGCTGCTAGCTGATTTGTTTTTAGGCACTAGGAGTGCTGTATAGCCCCCTTCATAGTGCAGCTGAGGAAACTGAGTTTCCCTCAATAAGTTCAGGCCCTATGGCTTCAAATGACCAATAGTTTATCTAAAAATAATATTCCCAAAGGTCCTTCTCATTTCTGAGTATTGTGTCTTTTCCTGAGAACCTCTGTTCAGGAGACCTGAGGTTTCTCTTTATGATACTGTTAGTAACTTAAATGTCCCTGCCATTTGAGGACAGAAATGACTGAAATAAAGCTATATTGTAAACTACCTGTTTCAGAAGTGTTCATGAATTCTGAGCTTCTAATCCTTTATATTGAATTGTGTCTTTCACGTCTGACTTTGTACTGTGTGCATTTAAAAGTACCTATACAGAAGGTTTATATGGGTAAGTGGAACTGGCACACAAGTGATTTCTTGAGTTCAGCTGTTCTCTCTTTGATGCCAGACTGGAACTTCTTCACACACGTATGTGTGTAACTGTGCTCACGGTGAAACCTGTACACATTTACTCAGTAAGAGTGTTGTCCTGCAAGGGATTAACAGCCATTGCCAAATACTCTGACAGGAAACACTATAAATTGCAGAATCGACATGCAACTGCACACTGAGAAAGATTTCGTCAGGTCGTATTCCATTCCAGAAGTTGCCTCAGTCAGAATTGACTGCAAAAATCAGGAAATACAACCATGATGAAATGATTTCTTTTAAATTTTCAGAGTTTCTGTTTTTCAAAAGAAGAAAATAATCTTGAAGATAATTTGACAGTGTCTGGTGACTGAAAAAATGAAAGTTGCAGGCAACTGGTTAAAAATAAAAGAAAGTCTGTTTATGTTCATAAGTAAGGCTTTAAATCCTGCAAGTGGAGCTGTGCCAGTGATTGGGCTGCCTGTACTTCACATGTGTGTAGTTTGTTGCTGCAAATCACTTGTACCGTGACAGCCCCTAGCTCCAGTTTTTGAGAGCCAAAGATATGACTTTTTGACTCTTACAGTTTCTTCTTAATACCAAATAAGTCATTTAATTACCAGAGGATTATGGGTACGGCAAAACAAATGATAAATTCTGGCTGCTGGCAGGAGACCGTAAATAATAACGCTAATACTCCCCTTTTAATGTCTTTGCAGATTTCAAACCTGTATATATACGACACTGTCCTCCTCTTGGCAAATGCCTTTCATAAGAAGCTGGAGGACAGGAAGTGGCACAGCATGGCCAGCCTCACCTGCATCAGGAAGAACTCTAAACCCTGGCAAGGAGGACGATCCATGTTGGAAACCATCAAGAAGGTACCTTTTCCCTGTATTTCCTCATCTTTGATTCCCAAAATGCTTGCATTAGGGAGTATTTCCTTCTGAGATGCATACTTGTCTTGCCAGTACTAGCAGTGTCTTTTCAAAGCAGTAGTTTTGATATATTTACAGTTTCTGAATGCAAATAGTCTTTAATTGGTTTGGGGTTTTTTCCGTGTCAAAATGAGCATATTTGAAATTTAGTCAATGAGTTTGTTTACCAAAATTACCAACCTAGTAGAATTTTCAAGTATGAGTAATATCCTATCTAAAAAGTGCCACAGGTTAGGAGGTAAAGCAGCTAAATTTACTATTTTATTTCTAAAATGAAAAGAAAAGGTTGCAGAATTACACTCGGGTAATGTCCTGTAGAATTTGCTGTTGCACTGCGATTGATATTAATATAGTGAAATAATAGAAATGAGAGCAAGGAAAACTCTAACTCATCTAGTCTGTATCCTGCCATTGCAGAACTGTTCCCTATAACAGTCTCTGCAGTGCTTTATCCAACGTTAAGATTTCGTTGCTTCCCTGTGATTATTATTTCATAACTTAATCATGCTCATGCTTAAGATGCTTCTCCTGTTCTTCAAAGATATTTTTTTCTTATTTATTCCCTTTCTTCATGATGTTTACAGCCTCCATGTGCTTAGAGACAATTATCACAGCCTTCTGGGTTGGTATTTAGCCAAAATATGCTTAGGTTGGTAGTTTACCCTTCCCTGTAAGTTATTCAGTTCAGTCTCCTTATGTTATTGATGTCTTTCATAAAACTGCCTTCTCATTTGTCTGCATGTACTTCCTGATAATGTATACTTACATTTAAAGCGCTGGCAGCGCCTACATTTTAAATACGAAAAAACCCAGGACAGGAAAAAAAAAAAAAAAAAAAAGGTACTTTATTTATGGCTTTCATTAAAAGGACATAAAAAATAATTTCAAATATAATGTTGTTTCAAGAAGTTGCTGTTCTGCATTAGGTCTTTTAACTACACCAGAAATTACAATGATGCGGGCAAAATGTAAGGCTCCTTTGAACACTGCTTATTTTTAACTCAGTCCCAGGTCAATCTGCATTAGCTCCAAAATAACAGTTCAAGGCTTTCTTTGGTGGCTTTCCCCACTTTCCATTCTAATAGTTTGAAGCCATGAGACTGCAAGGATAATCCAGGACACATTTCTTAATTCAGGGGCAGGATATGGCTTTAAAGGACTGTAAACCCTATTGCTCTTAACCTATCAGAGCAATTTCAAACTCACATTTGGCAGTCCCATGTATTTTAAGCTATGTTTCAGGCAAGGCTGGTTCTGGAACTTTTCTTCTCAGCTTGCATTTTATAAATACTGTTGCAAACTTTTTCATTAATAAACTAAAAGCTATTTCTACTTACTCGAATCTGAATAGGATGCCTGAGCTGGAAAACTCAAAATACCTGCTTCTACTTTAGAATTAGAATTTCCCATCTGAGCTGGAGTCTCAGGCCAAGACTGGTAGCCCTGCTAGCATCTCTAAATCTAGAAGTACTCTACCATGGAAAGGGCTGCTGACTGTTTTTCATTACTATTATTTGCTTGCATGTGTTGTCTGTGGATGTGAGAATGATCTTGTTCTTCTACATAAACATCCTTTATGCTGTTTCTTAACAGCATCTCGTCTCCTTGCATCTCAAACAGTTTATTCCATTCTTTGCCACATTCTCCCAGCTACCCAGTTTATCTTCTTCCAATTCTCATCTCCTAAAATGACATAATTAATAAAACAAACTCCTTCTGTGACCTTTCACAGAAGAGCTGCACTGTGTTGAAGATCAATTTATGCAGCTCTGAACCCCAAAACATGAAAAGAAATGGCCAGGAGAAATATGAAAACATTCAAGAAGGCAGGAGCAAGTAGAAATTCCAGGGCTGTTGTTAGCTTGCTAAAAAAAAATGAATTGAATGCCGAGGAAATTTCTGGTGTCCGCAGCTAACTAGGCTAGCATCCATTGCTTCTGGGTTTCTCTGCTATGTGAATGAGATGGCTTTTATAAGAAGCCATTTTATTGGTGTAAATTGAATGATCCAAATACTCCGTATACTTCATTGTGCTGACAGAGATTAATTTCTAGAAGTAACACGCTAAAAATTGAAAGTCAAAATTTAATCAAAAATGAAATACAGAGATTTCCTCTGTGTATGTAGGTTGGTACCATTTCAATCCATAGGCAGAGGAAAACTAAAGATTGCAGCTGAGAGCTGGAATTGCACAGGAAAGAGGAATTCTTCTTCAGTTTCATGGGCTACTTTCCCTTTTGTTTAACTAAAGCACATATGTAGAAGAACCTCGGGATCACAGCTGTGTGGTTTTGAAATTAAAAATTTGCCATTGATGAATGTCTCATGAGGTATCAGAAAAATAATAAAGTTAAAAAGTAATGAAAGGAAAAATAAAAAAAACCAAACCACTTTATCTCTTCCTGAGAATGCTTCCATTTACCGTCTTGGTTTTTTTCTTTAAACATCTTTCTCTCCTGTGCTCTTGGAACATGCTCTAAAATCAAGTGAAATAAAAAGTTTTTCTCAAAAACGTACTAGTTTTCCTGAATGTTGCAAGAAAACAGGAAGAACTTACCATGTGGTATTTAAATAGTTTCTGAATAAAAGGTTCTGCATTTTCCTTTTGAAATCACCACTGTTTCAAAGATGTAGTGTATAATGGAGTATCATAAGAAGAAACTGTTACAGTTCAGGGTGAAGATGTTGTCTGAGATTTCTTAAATGCTCCTGGAAAAACAATTTCCATCTTCTGCACAACTTTAACTCTACCTTCATAATGACCAGTACCGTCTTGTCCCTCACCTCAGTGTAGTTTCAGTGGGTGTCATTTGTAGCCTAGTACAGGGGGGTGGGGTGGGGTAAGAGTTACGAAGAGGCTAATTCCAGCCTGCCTGCCTTAGAAAAGGACTAGCAACTGAAGTAGCTGTTTTGGCAGCAGCAAAGCAGAAGTGACTGACGTTGCCGTCTACTGCTGCGCACAACTGAGCTCTAGCTGCTAAAAAAGCAGGAAAAACTAGTTCCAGAGGAAGCTTTTCTGGAAGAAAATCTGGATTCTAGAATCAGAGATCCAGAAACAGGAATATCTGGCTGGTTTAGCAGCAGAGGGAATCTCTGATTTCTAGAGGGGTGGATAAGGAAAGAGATGGGAAATCTCTATAAAGAGATACCACTGAAGAAGGTAAGAGAAAGGGATGCTGGTGTTCTACTTGCAGCAGCAGTTGTTAAAAATAGAACTATTTACTAGGTGGTAAATAAACTGATTTCCTTATGATTAATGAGCTAATAGGGAAGAGTAGGGAATGAGGGGGAATTAGAGTTTCAAACATTTCTCGAAATGGCAAAACAGCTGTCTGAATCATTCACTATTGTCATTTGTTACTTTCACTGTTGAACATTTGATTCCTGCATCGCTATTTCTACAAACAACTCCAGCTGATTGGAAAAAGCCTAAAAAACCATTTTAAGCCCACTACAATTACTAAAATCTAATATTTGTTTCTACCTATTCTGGAACTGAATAAATAGTTAAATTCATCAGGAATTATAATCCTTCTAATGAATTTGGCCAGCTCTAGCTATTAGTTCTAAATTCACTTCTGTAATAGGAACTACCCCAAAACACATGATCACTTGTTTATTTCTCAGTAAAGCTATTTTACAGTGAGAGAAATAAGTATTACCAGAAAATAACGTTACTGTTGGAAAAGTTAATCTTCCCGAATAGCCTGAGAATAAATGTAAGTAGGATTATATGGAGGATCAACTCAGAAAAATTACATCAAGTTCCTGCATATATCTTCTCTCACACTTACCTGATCTCTTCCCAGTCATATTTGTTTAGCTCACTGACAAACAGCAAATTTTTAGTGCTAGCAGGAACATAGAGCCTATTCCTTTGTGGAAAACACACTGTGCCTTGTGGTATTTCATGAATCATAGGTGGAATTGTCAACCAGTTCTGATCTCAGAAATGTCAGTGATGTTCAGTGGTGACATGCGAAAAAGATGCCAAATTGTTTTTCAGGTAATAGATCAGACTCTCTTCACTAGCAGCTAAAAATCATGTGTTGAGAACTCCACAATGTTTTCAATATCAGATTTTTTCAAGAATAAAATGTGAAACTCATATTTAATGCTTTTAGCATTTTTTTCTGCCTGTAACCACAGTTCTTTCCTTAACTGCCAAATAGCTAGTGTCTGAGCATAACCATATTTGGGAAAAAAAAGAGGAGGAAGTTTGAACAGGAACTGTGAGAGCAAGTACAATATTTTATAACTGATGATTGGCAAGCTGACATTCCCAAGTGAGGTCCTGACTTCTAGGGTAAATAGTGCTTTCTTCAGAGACTTACAGTATAGTGGTGCCTAAGCATACATAAACTGTAGTTTATCTTGCCAGTCTGGATGGGACTTGTGTAGGCTTTAACTACATTGCCAAGCTTTATAACAGCTCTGCAAAGCCCAGAGCGGTGATCAGAAATGTAAGTAAAACATTTTTGTCCTAACAGCTGACATTTCACTCTTCAATTTTAAATGTGTCAGGAAATTGCATGGTTGCAGCTCAACCTTAGAGGAATTTGAGAGAGTAGATAATAAATGTCTCTTCATTTTTCCCCAAATAGCGTTGTTTCTGTAAGTTAAATGGAATGAAAAATTTCTTTGACTCTTACCCATTATCGTAATTAACAGTAAAATAACTTGGAAAAACCTCATCAGGAAGTTACTGGATCAGTAGCTGTCATACAGATGGCCATTTCCTCTGTGATCTCCTTCCACTATGCATTAGCAGAGGGATAAAACACATGCCATAAATCAAGTAAGTGCTTTAGAGGAATCCACACTGTGAAAGACTATGCAGAATGATTGGAACAGTGTCCTGAAACTCTTCCTAGGTAATACACTCTCCCACTCCATCAGCCCTAAGCAACAAAGCAGGCTCATGTAGGCCTTGTAAAAAGGCTGTGTGGGGCAAGGAGCACTAGTAGAGAGCACTGACAGGACTGCCTGGCCTGCAGGTCCAGCAGGGTAGGTCCCAGGTAGAGAGGAGGCATCAGGACCTCCAAGAAGTCTCCTATCAGATTTAGTATTGTTGGTGGTATTATACAGGCAGTTCTTTGCTGCTTTGTCTTTCTGCCGCTGCCCTTTCCAAGCCAGGAGCGTTCTCATCTAAGCTGAGCTCTTATTACATTATTACACTATTTGCAGATGTACCCAGTCTAGGAAGGAAAGCTCTAACCAAAAGACGCCCTTACATGAGAAATTTTCAAAGCATGATAAAATTGCCAAAATAGATGAATGAGAAAAATTGTTGTTATGGTTACTGCTGCATTTCAGACAAATAAAAAGAACTAATGGACTTAGAGTTTGTATCGTGCCCCAACAGTTGCAGCCATTTAAAAATCAAGGGAAATAAAATAAACTTACGCAGTGGTTTTGGATAGAGGTTCAGTTCCAAAATATGGTAGGTAAGTCTGGTAACCTGTACTATATGTTAGGGGCCATGTATTTCCAAAGAATCCTGTATTTTCTTAAGAAGTGGATTTCATTACTTAAATGTAACTGAGGTGAAATACTTCTTCAAATGGTCTTTGTTTTTATCATATTTGCTCAAATAAGGACAAAGGTTATACAAATAAAAAAAAAGTTGACCAAAATTTTAAATTGTTGTCTCAGGTCTCAAAAATCATTTACATTTTAGACATGATTCTGTCTTCATGTCCCATAAATTGTTGGGAACACTCTCAATCTGGAAAATAAAGTCACTTTAATTCTCTGTATTGAAAGTTCCCAATTAAAACTACCTTGTCACAAAATAAGAAAAAAAGAAAAACACTTTCTGCTCTATAAAGCATCTGTAGTAACAGATTTCAATTTTTGTTGAATATTTCCTTTCTTTAATCATTTTGTTCTGGAGTTTTCCCTTTCTTTTTCCAGACCTTGCTTGTGGCTCACTTGAAATCATGGTGCAGCTCAGATGGTCTGTAATGGTTTAATTATTTTTCATACTTTACCTACCTCAGACCCACAGGTTTAATTCACATTGTTGGGGAAAAAGTTCTAGGAAGTAATGTAGGGAATATGAAGTATAATATAATAAAAGTAGTATATGCTAAGGGTCAGAGTGGTGCAGGACTAGGAACAGGTGTATGCTGTCAGGGAGGGCAAGTCAGCCAGATGGAGGCTTTCAGGGGTCAGATGGGGATCCCAAGCCTTGCAGATCTGTGCTGCTTTGCAGGCATTTCTACATCACATGTACCATGAAATTCTGGCTTAATTAATCAAAAAGCCAGATGAGACCGTATGAGAAAAAAAATATGTGGAACAGGTTTTATTTCTGGTTCATGAATATGATGTAGTCAAATTTAAGTTAGCAGAAAACATTTATATTTTGAAACTCAGTTATTTACCTAAGGATATGTTCAAGTGATTTTGCAGGTAAACAACGCAAACTCACTCTGTCTTTACTCTGAAGCAGCCAGAGGTGTGCTAACCCCAATCTAAAAGCCATGAAGGTGTGATTATTACAGGATTATGTTCAAGCTAATAAGTAACCTCAGTGTCATGCTAACCATAGCAACATGCATCAAAATTGCCTGGCTAGCTCTCACCAAGGGTGAAATGACCTGGAGTCTTCCTGCAAAAGACTGTGCAGATGTACCCTTAATCAGTATGTTGTTTTTTTCTTTTTTTTTTTTAATTTTCATTCTAGTATCTCTTCCAAAAATAAATATTATAGAAAAGATTTTTTAAAAAAATTAAATGTATATGTACATACACAAAGTATTACCTTGTTTTTAACTGAAAATGGCACTTCATGAAATATTTATGTTATTCCCTGACAATACTAGTCTTTATGAAGTTTTAAAGGTATTATCTCAACGATCAACTTCCTTATTTTTACTATAATCATATTAATGTTTTCTAAGAGGATGACAACATTTTGTTAGTTCATACTAATCTGCAGTGGAGATGCAAATTTTGTACTCTTTCCTGGATTTTCTGCAAACTGAAGATGTGAGACTAGAGCTTTTAAAATAATGATTCAGCAAGGCTCATGTGCTTAGCTAGGTAGCTTATCTTGCAAGAGTTTATTTTCCATTTTTTTCAGTTCAAATAATAAAACTCTTAACTGCAAGAGCAATCACAACTGCAAAACTCTTGCTTTGTTTTGAAGAAAAGCGATACATTTCATATGGTTTTACACCAGAGGCAGTTTTTTTTCTTGTATATACTTCAAATATTGCTCAAGTTTTTTGGGGGGAGTAGGTTAAGCATCTAATTTTCCGTGAATGTGAAAACTGAAGGAATTTTTTAAGGCTAAAGGTTTTCATTATAGGCATTTCATGTGCCTCTGTTGATTTTACAGTTCAGGTCATCGCAGTTCTTATACGACAATGAAATGCGTGTCATGTTGAATTAACCCTAGAATATGTTTTGAGTATTACTGTGGCATGTATAGCCCTTTCAACTCTGATTCTTTATAGTAAATATTCACTGTTTCATCTTTAGTATTTTAACCCCTTATGTCAAAAATGTAAAAATATAAAAGCAAGGTTGAAAATACACTGCGCTGCTGCTCATGTCATGTATTCTGAGTAGTAGAGAAGAATTGTGGAGGAAAACAGAAAAATCAATATATTCCGCTAGACAAGCCCCTCTTCATTTGTGTGTATCACTTGTGTTGGGCTCAAATCACAACTAAAATTATCCAAAACTCAACCTGATCTTATGTGGAAATCTCTTTTGGGTGGGAAACATTGATGGGGGGAAGCAAAAATAAACAAAAAACCCTAATTTTTGTGCAATTTCTTTTATACATTTGTCTTTAGTTTTGCTTTCTATAAAATCAGTTGCAAAACTTTTTTTAATGGGGCTAGAATGTCTATACATGTAAGCTGATGGGTCAAAGAACAAATATTGAAGTGCAAATACACTAAGAGTAAGATTATTGCTTGCATTGCATCTGCTTAGCATTGCTGAGTTTGATTCTTCTGTGAAGAGCTTAAATGATGCAGGAACAACTTTGGCTTCAGAATTTTAATGGAAATGTGGTCTTTGGAAAACTGTCCTAATTCTGGTAGTTGCATATGTATTCTGCATATTTTGTGCACAAATCCCTTGAAGAAACAAAAGGTTATTATAATTGTCTACTTCTGAGTTTTCACTCCGTTGTCCTTTTTTTCCAATAGGGTGGAGTAAACGGCTTGACTGGAGAACTGGAATTTGCAGAAAATGGGGGGAATCCCAATGTGCATTTTGAAATTTTGGGGACAAATTATGGAGAAGATCTTGGCAGAGGCATCCGCAAGGTGAGGCTACATATATTCAAACAAGAGACTATCTTTAATTTTTTTTTAAAACCTTTCTTGTGTTCCATGTTAATAGAAGATGACAGACAACATGCTGTTGTGTATCATTAAGAGGAGTACGAAATGGGAGAAAAGTCTTGAACTTCTAGGTACCCGTCTATTTTATTATTGCAAAGAGGCCTTGCAGTAAGTTGTGTTGATCAAGGTGTGGTTTGTAATACAGACTGTTAAGCTGCTGGACGACTGTCCCAAAAGACTAGTGAAAGCTGTTTTGTAACCCTTGCAACCCATTTCCAAAATAGCAAATTTTATATTGAATTATGTTTAGAGCACCCAGAATAGCACTTGATACTTATGGTCAAAGTGGGCTGCTGCAGCCACTAGGTGATTAAAATTCTTAGGTACAGAAAGAGAAAATCTGTTGTAAGGTAGATAAAATTTCTGTAATCTCTTGTCTTTGTGAAGTAAGTACATGATGTTTTAGTAGAAATTAACTTTTACAGAATAAGTGTAATGTTATGTATTCAGCTGCCAAACACAGTCCAAATACTTGGACTTAGATTGTTTGAGGAAATGGCGTACATCTCCAAGAAAATTATGTTTTCTTGGTGTTTCAGTTTTGCTAGTCTGTAAAAATAAATTTAAGTCCGGTGTAAGGAATGGTGGAAGAGGTCTCTATTTGCAATGCATGTCCTTAACTTTGGACACATGCCCGTCTGGGATGGCAAAAGTAGCAAAAAAATTCATATAATACATCTTAAGAAAATAAAAGACTAATAGGCTTTTCCAAGAGCAACTCTCCTTCAAAGACAGACCTTCTGAAAGAAACTATCAATGTCTCTTTATTTAGTGTGTTGGATCACCCTGGTTTTATATGTGAGGAGCCTGAAGTAATTGTCTGAAAGCAAATGACAGAGAAAGTTATCTTAATATATGTAAACTGGTTCCATGCGTCAGTGTCACTGTATGATGAAGTACATCATTTGTCTGCATACCTTCTGCAGTAAAAGATAAGTGCTCTGAAGGAAGGGAGAGATAAATAAGAAGTTAAAAGTGTCTCTACACTCCTGAAATTTCTCCTCCGTTATTCATTGGAATTGTTATTCCGTTCCTGCTGTTTCACCTGTTGTCGATACCTTAATGTACACATGTGCCTATAGTTATGTCACCTTGAGCAGAGATCTCGACAGATGCTTTGGAAACTAAGTGGAGCGGGATCTGGTTGATATCTGGAGATGCGCTTCGCAGTCTTCAGGCAACCAGAATGTTGGATGAGTCCTTATTCCCTCACCTATAAATTCAGTCTCTTTCAACATATTTTGACTTATTTTCCATGCCACACATCAAGGAGCTATTTATTCTTTAGAACAACCAGGTAGTCCTTCCTAAGACAAATCTGTATCTCTTTGTTTAATTTAATTGGTTAACTTTGGCTGGTTTTCGACTTCAGACCTGTCTGGGTGAATGCCTGAGTGAAGCATTATATTGTGTTCTTCCATCTCACAGAAAGTTAGAAGAGAAAGAGAGACCCACAGAAAGGTCTTGGAAATAGAGAAGTACTAAATTACTTCCTAGCCTTTCTAACTCTTTTCTGATGGTATAATTTAGATCTATAGTACAAATTTAAACAATGGTACAGTTTACTTTTAAAGAAGGGATTAATGACCACAGGCAGTTGTGCAAAACAACGAGATAGTACAAACAGGCTTTTTGAACCTTCCTTGTTTACCCTTTACCATAGTTCAAGGACAGAGGCATTCACTGTCTTTGAAAGGAAATAGATTTGAAGTGGGTCAAAGAGAATAGAATTTTGCACAGAATATAATTAGACCATGAAACTCAGTGTCACAAGGCCATGTTCAAGAGAAAAGCAAAGTTAAAAAGTAAGATGCTGAAAGTATGTATTTTTTTATGTTTGCCAAGATGAGCATTTAAAATTAAATATGGAGATTATAAGAAAATTTTCCTATTGAAGGTTGCACTGTAAATGTCTGTCCTTAGAGTTTTGTGATGCACTACAGCTGGTTAAAAAAAAGAAAGTGTCCAGACCAGAACAGATTTAATCTGTTCCAATTTTTTTTCAAAACAGCATTCAGTGATCCAGAGAAAGCTTTAGAAAGAATCCTGGTGTAGAGAAAGGAATTTTCTTGAGAAAAAAAATTATGTATATATTGTAAGTCTGTGATAATTGTTCTTGGAAGCATCTTTCACAAAAAAAAAATTTTCAAAGTAATTCCAATTAAACCTTGTAATTTTTTTACACTAAATTGAATAGTAAAAGGATTTAAAATAAACATGGGATTTATAATCATTGTCACAAAGTTAAAAAACAAGCTGGGGATCCTAATATGTTTACATCAGAGGTAGAGAAGAGAAATTCTTAAGGGGAAAATGCCGTATGTTCACTTTACTCTTTTGACAAAAGTTCACATATTTTATCTTTGATTAGGTTTTACTTTACAGTGTATGAGCCACTAGTGTTGGAAGCAAATCACAATAATTACAGGAGTGAGATATATTTTTGTTAGCTACACTAATTAAAGTGCACTTCAGATTTTCACGTATTTAGTGGTCTGACTACAGAACTACCTAACCATTTTTATTTCTTAACTCTAGTGGAAGCAGCTGCAATTAGCAGACTGACTGAAATTTCTAAACAAATGCATCTTCCCTAATTAACATGTTTCCAAGTACTTTTATAGGAGATAATGAAGGGTGAAATCATGACAAAAGGCCCATTGAAGTCATTGGGACCAGAAGTTCACACACAGTCAAGTGTGTAAAGATTCTTTTTTTTTTTTTTTTTCTCCTGAGGAACAATCAATGGATTTTAATTAAAGCAAGTAAATTTTTAAAATGCACTCGAATTTCTCAAAACTCCAAATTCTGCTTGAATTCAGTTCTGTCTGGGTTCTGGAGTCATTTGGTTACTTCTCAGAAGTTCACTTATATTCACAGGTTAATATTGCTAGGACTCAAAAAAGCAGGCAGTTTACTAAACACCAAGAATTCATGTTTATGTTTGTTTTTATTGCCCAAATTAAGCCGTGTATCTTGCAGAAACTGTCTACAAGTCCTCTCCTTCAACTTTCATGGGCTACTGTCATACACGGAAAGCAGTGGGAGCATTCATGTGGAAGTTCATTGTGTTGGGGTCCTTCATCTAGTGACAAGTTAGCAAATTCAGGAGTGGGATTTGCCTGAAATACAAGTTTTGTACTGTTATGTCTGTAAATGCTACCCATCACCTTGCAGACCATGGATCGCTTAGGCTGTATGTGTTGCCAGAGTTGGGTACTTGGAGTAATACAGTCAGATTGCTGCCAGATATTGATTTTATTGACACCGGTGGTGTTACCATCCCCAAGGAACTGCAGAAAAACTCTTGCTTTTACACATCATGCTGTGGCTTGCATTTGTGCAGATATAGTTATATTCAGTGGGAGACATGGGTGTATTTCCGACATTTCTCCGTTGGCATTTGTCTGTTGGTATTTGACATTTGAGTATGTATTCTTTGACATTTAAATTTCAGTGCAATACTTTTATCCATACTGTTGAAATAAAAGCTGCTATTCCTGTGAATAACCATCCAACAAACAAAGGAACAAAAGGGAGCTGATAGCTCAGAGGAGTACTGTCTTCTATCTTAGTGGCGTAGAAAACAGCATGACAGAAATAAAGTGGTGTTCGTGTTGTTTCCAGTGCTTATTGTAGTTCAGAATGGGCTCATCCTCAAAGGCTCTGTGCTACACCTTTTCAAGTTTAGAGGACTGTCTTCCTGTTCCCACACTGGTTTTTTTACCATGTGTGGACATTTGGAGATTGTGGTGCATTTTGCTCTGCCTCCATATCCCTGTTAGCATACACCCACCTCCTGGGAGTTTCTCTTCTCTTCTACAGAAGATTTCTGTCATTTCCTCCCAGTAGGGGAATGAGATGACACACCAGGCTCTTGCATCCCTTCCTCTCTGCACCAGGATGTCCATGTCAAGGCTTTCTTTGCATTCAGGACACCTAGGGATGTCTTGGAGCAAGGATAGGGCCACGGGTGTGCAGGAAAACAGAGACTGCGGGTGGAGCACCTGGGTAACCCAGGAGGCTTTGAGCCCCCCGCATTTGTCCAGTACGATTGTAGGGGTCTGTCCTAAGTGATTTGCATTTGATGATCTTAAGGAGGAAATATTATCTATTTGATTCCAAGGGATATCTGTAACATGAGGCATTTCACGTGAACATGGTTGAAGGCCTTTGGCCATAATGCCTGACAGATGTATTGTTCCTCTCTCCCTCTGCCAGTGCGAACGGCAGAACCTTCCCCATGGAGGCAATGCACGCACGTTTTTATTTCATGAATTATTAAGATTTACATGGAACATTCTATAGTTGTGTTATTTATTCAGAGATGGGAAAATTGTATGGCATTTTTTGTTTTCATTCTAGTAAAATAATTGCTACTTCCACTTCATCTGAGAACAGTTGTTGATTGCAATAGTGGCATTGCTTTGTTATCTGGTATATAATTTTTTCTTACATTTGCATCATGAAGCAACATATATTCCAAGTGTATATTTTGATCTTGGGGAAGTTGCTGTCTCTACTTACAAAGTTAAAAATTATTTTATATGTATTTATTATTTTATTATTTCTATTTATATTTTTATATTTATTTTATCTTTTATTCCCTTTTGCTTCATTAGGTAAAAAGAGAAGGTATACAGTTCTGCTGACACTTATTAACTAACACTATTTAATAACAAAGAGTGGACAAAGTATTTTTCTGCTTGGTTAACTTCTTGAGGTAAATGATGGGTTCACCTGTTCCCTTTGTGATCGTGATCAAAGGTAGAGCTCTGTAATGTGATTTTAAAAATGTATATATATCAGCACCTGGTACTTCAGGCTGTGATCTGTTTCAGCTGTTTCTAAAGGCTGACATGCAATTCGCGATGTGACTGAAGGATATACTTGCAATTTACAGAGACATTATTGATGGTATATTTTCTAGCACGTTGAATATAAATGTTGCTTTGTCTGACTGCTTTGCCTCTAGTGTTGATAGAAAGGATAGACCTGGCACAGTACTAACATGATACTCTCTCTAAAGCAACTTTAAATACATAAGCAGGCTGCTAGAAATGAAATAAACTACTTGGTACTAAAGGTAAAGAGGTGATTAAATACTTTGCTGAACTGGGACCTGCTGTTCCAGTTCAACACTCTGTTTACATCTGCTATAAACCTGCTGAAGAGTACCATTTCTTTCCTGTATTTAGTGCTGTGCAATAGATGAAGATATGGTGACTGATTCTTCACTTTCTGCTAACTTCTGCAAATCTTTTGTGAAATTTCAGTGAAATTCAGTTTGGCTGGAAAGCGTCGGGAATTTGCATGTTATCACAATGAAACTAGTGTTAGTAGAGAACTGTGATTTATTGAAAGTGCACTTCTGTTTAGCTTAGAAGTCAAACTAAATGCATATTTGACTCTAATAGAAAATGGAAAAAATGTTTCTATCCATAACTGTATTCCTGAAATTCAGAAAATTTAAAAGTTTAAAAGAATTCTTTCTCTTTGCTTTTGAATAACGCATTTTCTTTTAAAATGTGAGACTGAAGAGAGACAGACTGACTCAAAGTAATCAGTAGTGTACCATCTGGAGAATTGTCAGCTTTTGGACTCTCTGAATCTGATGGGTGGTGGGGGAAATCTAAGTCTTGGTGCTGGACTGTTCAGGTGCCTGCCCTGACTCCAGGCTGTTTGTCTGGATGAGTATTTCGGTGTTTGCGCCAAATGCAGAGTAAAGAAGCCAGAGGTGGATTCAGTGGCTTGGTGGATGCTGCCACAGGAATATGGAAGACCAAAGTTCAAGTCCTCCTTCTAGGGATCATTAAGAAATGCAGAGCAGAGCTGCTACTACAGGCAGTGTTATGAGCAACCTGTTCCTCGTGAATTATTCACCTGTGGAGCAGGACATCCACCAGGAATACAGGAGAGCCAGGGTCAGGTTTATAAGCAAAATCACCCAGGACTCAAACTCCAAACTACTGCCCACAAAGCCAAGGCAAACCTAGTGCAATAGAGACATATCTCACCTATTTCTCCTTAGAAGCAGCACAGTCAGCCATGTCTGCTGAGCTCCAGTGTGCTCAGGCATTTGAACGTAGCGGGACCTGTTGTAAAACAGAAATGTGATTTTAGGCTGTAAGACAAGCTGGGGTCCAGATTTCCCAGTCTAGAATAAGGTTAAGTGCCTGGGTTAAAATTCAACTCAAATAATTAAGATAGAGGTTTATCCAATTTTCAGTAGGCAGGTTGGATAGCTTTTAGCAGTGACATTTACAGGGCTAAAGGAGTGGGATTTGAACTCCTCCAAAATCTTTCAAGCCTCTGAGTAACTGCAGCACTCCGGAGCGAAGAGGGGTTTGATCCTGCATTGGGAACAGCGGGGAAAAAGGGAAAATGCAGGGTGGCAGGAGGGCAGAGTGCAAGGGGACCCTGGGGAGAAGCATTGATGACAAACAGAAATTCCCCTTGGGACCTTGGTGCTCTTGTAGTATTTCTCTTGGCAATTTTGGCAGGGACAAGTCCGTCTCTCTTTTGCTCGGAATTTCCATTCTTGTCAAAACTGATATGAATGTTCTTACTGAAAACGGCTTTCAGTGGATTGGGAACAGCCTGTTTTGACTGATTGCTTTCATTAGCTAGAGACAAATCTTTTTTAATGCACTTTAAATTATATAGTTTCATGGGTTTTTTTTCATTTTTGTTCATCGGGATAAGAGGTTACATTTTACCCATCTCCTGTCGAAAATGCAGTTGTCTTGACAGCAAAGAACGGGAGAAATATTTTCCACTTTCAAAGTTGTGTTTTTAATTTCCTTTAATACCTTGTTATGACAATGGAAACCTGAGAAAGATCAGTCAAAAAATAATAATAAAAAAAAGCTAGGGATTGTATCAGTAACTCCTGTTTTCTGTTGGTGCTGCTAGGCAAGTGCCTAACCACAGAGGCTCCTGTGTGATTACTCTCTGCTTCAAAATGGGCATAAGAGCAAAGAATGATACAGAACTTAATTCATTTATTTTTTTTGCAGCAGAGATATTTTTTTGTCCTGAAAAAATTCTGAATAGCAGAAATAGGGTGGTGGGTTTTTTAATAACTACAGTGGGAAAGATAATTTGGATTTGAGTGTTGGTCAGGTTAATGTAGCACGTGAAACTTGATTTGTAACCATTAGATGGTTTTCCATCATTTTGGGGTTCTTCTCTTCCCCTTGAACTGCTTGCAGTCAGCTGCAGGTCAACCAGGCCAAGGGATTATTTCACTTTTGTTTTTCCAAATTTGGTATTTGCAACTAGTAACCCTTTACAGTTTTCAGTATGATTGGTTGGGCCACTTCTGAAATACCTTTACTATGGTTATATGGTTTTTTCCTCTGCTTGAGTAGCTGTGAAAGCCTCCCGGTGAACACTGTTCTGCTGAACTGGCTGGCAAGTTGTGGTGAATTTTTATCCTCAAATACTTCAGCTGAGCAAATTAGCTTTGTAAGTCACTTCAGAGACCTGAAGTGCTTGGGAACTTTGAAGTGCCTCAAAACTGACATTTTGAATAATGTCAGAAGGAACTGTGTATGATTTAAGAATGGACTTAATGCTTCATTGACCTCTCAGGCAGTAATGCTTCTATGCAATTTTGGAAATCCCATTAGGGACTTCTCTTCACCTTTAAGGGAGCACTCAGTGGGTGCTGCTTCAAGAATGTGGTTCATCATCCTTGAAATTAATAGGATAAAACACTTAGCTCAACTTGGAATTACTTGTTTTAAGGTGGAGATCCTCAATGAATTATAGATACCTTTCAGAATTAAAGTTTTCAAAACTTTTCAATGCTTGTTTTTTGCTCTTTAGAGTTGGTTTGTTTTCGATTAAAGCTATCATCTGATGAAAATTGCTTCATTTCACGAATACTTGTAACTGGAACAAACATGCATTTTCCAGTAGTAGGAAGAGGTAATATGTGCATTTAACCCTCCATTAATCCAAAAGAAAGGCGGTGTTGTAGCCAATTTCTCATGTGAAGAGGGAGATAATAACTATATCTTCAGTAAGTTAAATATTTCCATCTAAATTTGGATGTAAATTGGGTATCCTAGTAAAAAATTAATAGTAATTGGAAAACCATGTAGACAGGAGAGAGGGATGATAAAAAATTGAGCTGCTTCTTTTAACAGGAGGCATGAAGAGATGGTAGTAGGAAATGAGTCATTTAGCTTTAGCTTTTGAGGGTGGTGAAGGGTATTGTTCAGTTCTCAGAATTAAGACGTCAGTGCACAGCCTTGGAAAGGCTGATACATCTAAGGGTTATAACACATATCTTAGTCCATAATACATGGAAGCAGACCTACACAGATTTCACAAGATTTGATAAATTGCTGCTTTTTTTTTTTTTCAAGAACCACAAGCCAAGACTGACACGATTAGATGGCGTGCTATGTCCTGCCAACCATGTCTCCCCATGATAATGAATCATAGAACTGCAGAACAGCACAGGTTGGACTTCAAATATCATCTGGTCCAACCTTTCAATAAATTGTTTCTAATTTGCACATTTTTCAAGGGACTTCTCCTTGAAGGCTGTGTTATCTTGTAGGCTGATAAATGTCGTCTAAGCCCCTGAAAGGCCTGGAAGGCTCATATTGATCAAAACTTTGCTAGTACAAGTTTTAAAATAGGCAGAACTGTCGTCTTTTACAGTAAGATCTCTTTGTTCCGAGCTAGTCTATTAGCAGGAAAACATGAAAATGTGTTTTATTAGACACTGAATATTTGTGTATAGCAGAGATGAAAGCAAGTTGGTTTGGGTTTTGTTTATTTTGGGGGGGGGTGGTGTGGTTGGGGGGTGTGTGTGGAAAGACTTATTTCATTGAGCATGATGCTGAATGATATTTTGTTGTCGTTAGTAGGCAGTATTTCCCTGCAGTGGGGTAAGCAGCCTTGATAAGGCCAATAACCTTTGCATCTGTGGCCATAGGGTATCCATTGCCACTTTCTGCTAAAGCAGAGAGAACCCAAACCCAAACATTTAATCCCTTGAGTCCTCCCTCCACAGGCTGTGGGATTGAGAGGAGCTAGCCAAGTCATAAGCCAATTGGGCAAATGGTACTTGAACTCAATGAAAGTACAGGGCCTATGGATTTCCACTGAGAACACCTTCTATATATCTGTGTGTGTATATATACATATATAGATATATGTGTAGTGTCTACCACACTCCACCTCCACAGCCGTGGGAGTAGATCTGCAGTGGGCAGGAATGTGAAAACATCCATGGAGTTGCTAAACGCTCCCAAATTCATCAGAAGGATATAGGCATCTATAGGCAAGTGTCAGACAGTTACGTTAGCAGAGTCAAGGGTCAGCTCTCCCCTGGTGAGAGGAGAGTGGTGCCCACCAGGGAGAACAGCTTGAGACATCGGAGAGCATCACGTTTGGGTTGGACCAGAAAATGCCTGTGGGTACAGTGGTTAGCTAAAGGGAGAGGGGAGAAACGATGCATCAAACTGTGGAAATTGCTTTCCACTGTTGTTAGCACAACACAGCTGAAAGTACAGTAAATCTTTGTTTGTTGTGGTGTTTTTAAGACAGATAAGAAACTAATAGCGATATTTGGGAAGACAGAGAGAAGCATCCCTGTGATTTCAACTTGGATGCTGTATCATTGTTTATAATGTACTGCAGTTTCCAGCTAAATTACTCAGCTCATCTATTTCAAAATATGGTGGAGTTTACTAAGCATAAATCATCATTTAAAAAAAAAAATTGAAAACTTTTCCTTTACATCTGCCAAAAGGTCTTCAGAAGTAAAAGTGATATGTCATTTCGTCTCAATATTGCATTTATGGCAATACTGAGATGTGTTTCCCATAAAGTGGTTATAGCTGTATCCTGCAATTAAAAGAAACTTAGAAGTAATTTCTAGAGATAAACAGTTACTTCTTTGTAATTGGTAAGGGCCACCTACTTGCACCTTTTAAGTTCTTTACAAATAATAAAGACGAGGGTGATGAAGCTTTCGATGACTTCATAATACTCATAGCTGTTTCGTAGTGTTGAATGATTTTTATGATTCAGCCTTAAAATTACAGTGCTCAGATTTTTGCCTGTTCTAAAGTTATGATATAATGCCTTAATCAAAGGGTAAGTTACAATAAAAATTAATAATAAATACTCTTGTCATGATGTATTCCTGCTTTAAAATGCACAGCAGAAGTAAAAGAAAAAGTGATACGTATTAAGTCTCAAATACTTTACATTTTCATCTCAATAAACAGAATTAATTTAATTTGATAGAACCTCTTTTTCTGAAAAATAAAGCTTTTCAGGAAATTGTAAGCACTAACAAGGCTTTGAAACACTTTAGGCTAGAAGTAAATAGGGGGGAATACTATGTTTTAAGGAATTTGGCAAAGTGTGTCTGGCGCCTGTGGGAGACGTCTGTTAGAAAATAGCCTCATTGTTACTTCCAATACTCCTACTTTCTATTTCTCAAAACCTGTGAAAATTATTGTGGCCGTTTCTTTTTTAAGTATAGCAGTGGATAGAATATTTTCCTTGTGTAAACAGGAAAGGATAGGATGGGATAAATTGCAGAAGGTCTTCTGCTGAAATTTGAGCTCAAATTAACTTTAATTTTGGTTATATATGTAAAGCATTTTATGACTTGGTTTAGAAAAATGTAATGTAATATGCCAAAACCTGTATGTTTAAAAAGAAAAAAGAAAATAATTGATAACATTTGGATTTAAACTAATAACTTACTAGCTATAACCAATAACTTGAACAAATTTGCAGACAGCAGAAACACATATAGAGAGTAAAGTGCATGGTACAGGAAACGGTGTCTCCCTTAAAACCCTGGAAATAAAGCCCCTTGTTTTTTCATGGACTTACCTGACATTTCTATCTAGGAGAGAGGGATAAAGAAGCCAAAGTAAAACCAGAGATTAGGAGCCAAGCCACAGCTAGAGCAAGAGTTCTTTTGCTATGGCTGGGCCAGTCTCTGTTTCATGAGTGATCCCAGTGTTATTGCAGATAGTGCAATCTCTTCTCTATTAATGCCATACCCTGCTCTCCTGTGCTAATAATCATGCTACCCTTTATGTGTATTATCTCTGGCAGTTTTGTGCGCTTTCAATTCATTTACCTTCTGCTTTGCTTCTGTATTTCTTCCATCTTGTCTTTGCTTCCTCATGGTTTCTCTTGAATCTCAGACCTAGTCTCATCTTTGCTGCATTTTCCTGATCCATGCTGAACCAGGCTGCTTCTGCACCTTATCTAGTCATAAAGCTATTAGTCTGAAATGCTGTTTTGTTGTGGGTTTTTTTTAAATGCACTTTTATAATAATTAATGTACTTATAGCTCATAAAAATCTGATTGGAAGTATGCATTCTAATGCAGTGCCTTAATGAGCCATAACTATTTTATATGAATATTTTCATGCAACATGCAGTTTGTGTACACCTCTACTGATTTTGCATTATAACTGGATTGCTTTTAAAAATAATAGATTATATTTTAAAGCCTCGATACTGGTGTTTTGCATCAGTTTGGCTCTAGAATGTTTCAGTACTCTAAACTTATTTGTATTCTGAATTAGTACTCGGGTACTCTTAGCTCTCTAAATTTATTAACTACTGATAAAAAGTGTGTTTTCCCCATTGAATGTGCATGCCTGAGATCTCATTAGTCAGTTTCTTTTAAGCCATGTATTATATTACTTGAGACAAATATTTGACATAAACATACACAGTAAGAAAATAAATATTTTAGTTAGGATCTAGCTAAATAGCGTATAACCATGATTAAACCACATTTATCACTCACTGGAACAGTGTCAATTAATGTAATTTTTCTTAAAATATTTATTAACTTCTTAAAGGGAGTATCAGTCCCACTCATGCCACAGAGGTTAAACAGTTTTATAAACTCTTTTTCCTTGTGCCCATTCCTGTACACATTAAGACTTATCTTCATCTTCCTATTTATCTTTGCTCTGCAGCAACTACCTTGCCTTGCAATCCCTGGATCAGCCATAAAGGCCTGCTGCTAGGTATATGTTTCTTGCTGCTTCATTAATTTTTTTTCCTCAAGTTACAAGTTCTGCTTCTGATGTTGGTGACTGCCTGAGCCTGCTCTGTATTGCAAAGTGCGTCACAAATAATGCTGCATTAGCAAAGAATGGTGTCTGAGAATTTCCATGCTGCAGGGATGTAAGCAATGGCAGAAAATGCGTGAAAGGTTCATTTGCACACTGGAAAAACCTGCTCATAAAAGGTTACAGGAGGGGTAGTCCAAGCTTTGAATTAGATAGGAGGTCCAGTTCATTGTCAGAGCCGTTTTGCTCACCCAGTGGATTTTAGCTGTGGTGTGGGTCGGTGGGTATAATTCCACAAAGTTTATCCAGAAGGGGGCTACAACCTGGAAAATGAAGTGCACATGGATAGATTTTTATGTCATCCTGTAACAGTCTGTTGCAGAGGAAGGAACAGGTAAGGTGGACTTCCTATTCTACAATGGTAATGCTATAAGGACATATTTTATCCAAAGCCCAAGCTACGGTACTTGGATAGTCGATGTGTCTGGTTACTAGCAGAAAGATTTTAAAGTACAGCCTTTAGGTCAGTGTAGACTAAGGTAAATTGTATTTCCCTGACATTTTTTGACCCATTTGTTCACAAATTACCTTTTCAAATGTGTTTGAAAGACTAGAATAATTCACAGCTAGTTTGGTCTACAGTAAAGTTATAATGAGTCTCTTGATACGCTTGATTCTGGATAGTTAAATTGATTTCTCTGTTTGGCCTCGGGGCTGCTTGTATGCTGAACAGCGTGTGGAAGTTATTGTCCTCTCTTGCTACTAACTTTACTGCTGAAGACCTTGCACCCTGCTTGCTTTTAGCTTTGCCACTTATTGTGTCTGCAGGAAAGCAAACATGACAAGACCAACTAAGTGATGGATATCTTCCCACATGAGAATACAATCTTTATGTTGCTTTGTGACTGTAGGCCACCAACAGATTGCATTAAACAGGGATTGATGCACTGCATACAAATGTTTTTAGCATCCCTACATACTGAAGCATTTCCATTCAGTCCAAAGGGGAGTGAATTTCACATGCAACTGCTTTCATGGCAAAGATTTTCATTCTGCTTTTACAATTGTGGGGGGATGAGGACAAACATAATAGGAAACTTTAATAAGAAATTCTGATCATCTTTTTCTGATAGCGTACTGCATCCCCATTTGTTTAATATGTTCAGTATGTAACATCGTACCCCGCATGTATTACAGATTGATGACTTGGAATTCTTTTTGGTTCCGATTGCACATTCCTTCTAAGTTTTATTGGGCTCTTTTCTAACAGCTTTCCTGTCAGTCAGTCCATTAGTCATTAGGAGCTGCTTTCTAGTTTGTTGTGCCACTTTAGCATATTGAGGCAAATCATTTCTGCAAGAGAAAATGAAAACATCAATAAAGAAAACACAGAATGTTATGATAGTTTATTAAAGAAATGTTTGTCCTCATCATTATTTTATTTTGTGTTTTCTTATTCATTCCATTTGCCTTAGAAAGAGAGGAAAAGCCCATATATAAGTGTCTGGTCTAGTTAAATCCATTTTAATAAAAGGGCTTAAAACCACTCTAAACCTTCAAAGACCATTAATAAAATGAAGTGGAAGTGTATTTCCCTATCCCTCTCTCTTTTCCCTTTTCTTTTCTTTTTTTTTTTTAAACACTTTTACCGTATCTTTTGAGAGGTGCCTTGGCAAATGCAAACTTAATCATATATAATCACGTGCCAGATTGGCCAGGTTCTATCATCAGTGTGATCTCTCTAAAATTCTCCTGTTGAACATAAACCCCGAAATCTTTCTGAAGAAGACAAAGTACATTCACATGGATTACATCTACCCGTTGAAAAGTTACGTGTTCGGTTGTTGGTTATTATTTTAGCTCGGCAAAACAGTAAGCTTCACCTGGGTATGAAAAAGAGAAAGGTGCTGGCTTTTTTCCAGTTGTATTTTTCGAGCTGTGGGGATAGCAGTAGACTCAGAATTGCAAGAGGCCATTGACTTGAAGATGTTGCAGTCCTTTGGAGACCACAAATAGCAGACTTAGGACAGATATTTTAATGAAACATTTTGGAGTAGGACAATTTAAACTTCTTAACCTAAAGGTCTTGAGATAACCTTAGGCAAAAAAATCAATCTCCTGACTTCTTAAAAAAAAATCAGTCATCCTGAACAGCATAGCACAGCTGCTTACCTGTAACAAGACCATTACAAGTTGGGAACAAAAGCAGCCATCTAACTTGCCATTTGGGGTTTTGAAAGAAGAAAAAGTGTGGGATAGAGCTAAGCGGTAAAGTCCCTGCATTCTGGAGAAGTCAGCTAAAATTGGAAATAAAACTTACACGCTGCTATGAACCTGGCTGTAGAAGGCAGGTGTTTCTAATATTCTGCTTTGAAAAACTTGTCTGAAATAGGAAAAAAAAGTTAAATCTTATTTCATAAAGACTCACAGTTTTATCCATTATGTCTTTCTATTTTTTCCAGTTCCAAACACAACAGTACACTTACTCAAGGGTGGGAGGATGTTAGTTAAAAATAATACAGCATCAGTTGAATGCTCCACAGAATTTAAAATTAAATGTCTGCAGAGTTTATTTGCTATCATGCTTGCTATAAAGGTATATGGCTCTTGTGTGGGATCTTCTAATAATTTGAGATATTTCACTGCCCTCTCTTGGTGAGAGTTAAAACTGGTCTCTTTTTCACAAACCTTAACCCAAGAGCAAAAAGAATTTTTCCTTTGGTGCGTTATTTGCTAGAAAATCAAGCGAGTTGGATATTGTAGATTAATAAGTGTCTATGAAGTTGTGATGGTTGTACGGTTTATTTCAGCTTGAAGTTTGTGAGTGAGCTGGTTTGATCTATGATATGTGGACATATGTGTATAGGAATATTTATTTACATATTCAACCTTATACAAACACCATGACAATATATCCTTTTCCATAACTCTAGAGAAATATTTTTAAAACACCTTAAAGTCTGTGTGTCTTGAGCAATGAAAAAGCTAATTGCTTGCTGGAATAATTAGCTAGTCACTATTTTATTAAAACCTATAAATTTTAGACAGCTAATTCAAGTGCATATATTAAATAGTAATCTCCCCCCCAAACATGTAGAGGAAGGTGCTGCCCTAGACGGCAGTTTAGAACTGCGAAAGGTATCTGGAGATACTAGCTAGCTAATTTCACAGTTTAGTTTCAAAGCCTATATCTTTCCTCCTCCAAATCTCTGTGGAAAGAAGATCAAGTTTTGCAAGCTCCCTGAGTTACCCCTGAACCAATGCTGCTTGCCTGGTATTTGGGAGAACAGCGAAGTCATAGACAGAGCCTTAAACCATGACTGATTTTCTAACCACATGCTATTATGAAAGCTTTTGTGAAACACATCACAAAAACATGAGCTTTGATTTCTGTGCCATGATTAAATCTGATTAAATTAAATCAAGGACTATAGTTAAACTTCAGTCAATTCTGTGTTTTACTTCAAAGTAATCAAGAAAATTCTTCAATGATAGCATTATTGGTTCAGAAAAGCTGCGAATTTATACTGCAGGAGGGACTATAATTTAGAAATGCCACAGATGATGTATATATAGCTTGCAGCTCCCAAAGGGATAATTTCTGATGAAAGTTATGTTTTGCCATATATTTCAGGAGGTCTATGTTATGGCAATATTTACAAAGGAATGAATGGGCAAAAATAAACCAACACATCTTGTCTTTTGCCAATGTATTTTTTCAAGCCAAAGAAGTAAAAGAAAACAGAAATTTGGTACATGTCCAGAGCCACGTAAGCAGTTCCGAGTCTTTTCTATTGCCAAAGCACAGACATGCTGCTTTGTACTGAGAAATATTTAAAACACAATTTGCCATTGTTGGTAGCATGGCAAAATTATTAATCCATGTCAGATGTTTTTATACAGATCAGTGACTTGTTCTCTACCAAATAGAAATTTGGCAAGTGCCCCTGTCCCGAGCTGCTTCATTTGAAAGGACAGGAGTAGACGTGTCAGCGATAGAAAGTTTGAGCTACACCAAGAGTGCAGCAACTTCCAAGGAAAAGGCTGGAAGGGAGGCAAATGGTGATGGAAAGTCAAAGAGAGCCTTCAGATGTTCAGAGAGAGAAGGGAGTCGCTTATTTACTGCCTGAAGTCCCTATTACCCTCCAAGTAACTGTTACTATGCACGATGTCTTCCAAGAAAAGTTTGCTTTTTTTCCTTTTCTGTCTAGCATTCAGTAGGCAGCACCATGACCTGACTTTTCACCCGAGGGTTGTCAGGAACTCTGCAGATCACCCAGCCTGTTGTTTGCTGTCCTGCTTGTGATCCGCATCCAGCAGTGGCCCTCTGAGCATCGAGTGGGGAGCGGGTGGGCTTTTGTGGCATGTGGCAATATCAGCAGGTCTGACTTTGTAAGGAATGAAGGTCATTCTTTGCATGAATTCTCTCAGCTCCCCAGCAGTTTAGCCAATCAATCTGTAAGGAGCATCTGCAAATGTCACCTTGCGAACTGACTATGGGCTTTGCCAGGAAATTAGAAGGAGCAAAAACAATTCAAGAACAGGCTGAGAGATGGTTATTAATTTTTTGTCTGTGTCTTTACTGAAAAGGGAAACAATCATATCTCTTTCAACACAGCAGAAAAGAGGAATCATGACACATTTTAAAAATGCAATACATTTGATGCAGCAATTTCGGTACACAGTGTTGCGAAGTGCCTCGGGGCTGCCACACAGTTCCCTGACTTCTTTCTTGTGTAGCTGTTATTTCAAGTCAGTCTTGTGGGATACGTCCCATCCCCTACTGCATTTTTGAAGGAGACAGATTCATGACTAGCTGGTATTCTCTGCTGACTATTTCTGTATTAGTAGAAAGGCCAGCGTTTTAACTTGGGAATACAAACCTGGCTGGCTGGTGCATTTCTACACATAGCCCGTGTATGGGATTTGCCTCGTCTAGATGATCGCCACTTGAATGTGAGTTTTAGGCTGAGAACTCGTGCAAATTGGAGACATGAATATGGGGCAAGCATGTAGGAGATCAAGGTGGGTGGTAGGGAGAAGCCCTTCAGTAATGTTGTGGAATGGCAAGACATATCTTTTCCTCTTTATTTTTAGTTTCGGATATCACTGAGTGATACAACAGCAAAGAGGTTCATTTTCCTGTGCCCCCATCAATGTGGGAACAGAAGAGTTTTGAGGAAGAAACGCTGTTTTGGGAGAAGTGTGGGAAGGGAATGAATATGGCTGCTTCCTACACTGGCTTTCCGTGTTCTTTCTTTTGCTTTCTTTTTGCTGTCCAAGGGTTCTAAGTACATGCAGTCAGTATGAAACGCCAAAAGCTGGATATAGGTATCTCCTCTGCTCCCCTTTGAAGCTAGAAGATCCCTGTCCAGCTTTTACTACTGACTTCCTAATAAGTTTAAACACTAATCAGGAAGAAACATTTATTTTTAGCTTTTTGCCACTGCCCTCAGACTTCTCCCCATAATTCAACTAATGAAAAGAATTCCAAATGCAGTGCCTGCTTGTAAGACTCAAATAATTTATTATTTGCATATCGTATTTATGTAGAAATAGTTCTAATGCCTTTAAATTGCACCCCTCTCTTCAAGAGCATAGGATGCAGAAGACCTGGGATAGCTGAGAAAAACCTTTGGCTGAACTCAGTTTCATTTTAAGTTCATACAGAAGCTCATTAATATGTATGCACATACACATACGTACACAAAAGGTGATGGCCCACAGTTGTCATGTAAAGCCCTAGGCCTCAGAGCTCTCTGTGTGAAAATAGATTGCCAAGCCTCAAATACAGAATGTTTGGAAATCCTGAATGCCCCGAAGGTGAGATGGACTTCTGACTCCAGGTCTTCCTATCTATTTCTAAAGCCCTGAGGCTTTTCCCTCCTGGCAGTCATGCACCTTTTGGAAATCTCTGTTTCAGAGGGTGCCCAAGTTCTCGAGAGTGATCTCTTGCTGCAAGTCTGCAAAAGATTCATGGGTTGCTTGTGGACAGTAGCATATTTTATTGGGATTTCTTTGGTTTTATTCCTATTCTTTCTGTTGACCCCTCTTTGAATGGAAAGTCACTCCATCTCCTCTCTTCCCAAGTGCCAATGGTAAATGCAGAGCTTTGCCATCGCAGTATTCTTTATAGCAATAATGAATACATTATGCCTGAGACCATCATAGGAAAATGTGCCTAGGGTTTAACTTTTGAGATTAATAGGGAGCCATTTTACAATTTAGTTTCTCTTTTCTTCTTAACCTCCAGCAAATTTGTCCTAATCTTCTTAACTCTTAATATTTGTCATCAGTTTTTTCCTTCTTTTTGCCCCTCCCTAACATGATGATAGATAGACAGACTCAGGGAAGCTCTCAAATTGTAGTTTCTTCATGTTCTGCTGAATGACTCACTCACCAGGCTTTTATCACTCTAATGTAAGTGAGAAATGAACCATGTGACTTGCATGGGGAATTAGAAGAGGGTCCCTTGCCGTTTACTTTTGGTTTTAGGCTTTGGTGGAGCAGTTCATTAGAGCTACCATGAGTCCTGACAACAGATTTATGAGAAAGAAATTAATTTATGCTCTTATCTTATGTCATTCTATGGTCTGTGGTCATGAATGGATATCACTTATTATGGTCATTTCTATCTTGTTTCAGTTTTGTTTTTTTCTGCCATATGGTACTCCGTAATGTTTAGTCTTCAAATTCTGTTCCTGATATTTGAGCATTAGTGGATTTGTTAGACTGCGTGCTCTGTCTGTGGCATATTGGATTGATTTTTCTATTGGCTTGAGTTATTCTTTGTGATAGATCCTCTTTGCTGTAAGCTGGTTTTATCTTCCTGTGGGCTAGATAGAATTCTTCTTCACACACACAAATACATACATACATATATATACTTTTTGCTGGAATGCTTCGTTTCATTTTTTTTTCTTTCAACAAGACTAAAGTATCTCCAGAAAATTCAGAGAAGCTGTTTGAAAACCCTTAGATATGTTAGACTCCCTTTGGGTGTAAATTTTCATTTATGACCCTTTAGGGTACTTTAGAAATGGTGTGGTGGAATATACACTAAATAAAAAAGCCCACATAGCCAAAGTTCCCATTCTTTCTTGTGGTAGGATATTTATATCATTAACACATTAGTAATTAAAAAAAAAAGAAAATAAATGTATATGTTAATCATTAAACTGTAAGACTGTAAGATCAAAGAGTATGCTGTGAAAAAGCAATTTTAACTGTGTTTTTAAGTGTGTGTAATGTAAATAAATACATATATGTTAATTTTATTTACATCATTGTTCCTTCGAGAGGGAAATATCATTCTACACTAAAAGTATACTTAAGAAAACACTAGAAGCAGGGAGAGTTGTTTTTTGCTTAGTAGGGGTTAGATACCTAAATTTGCAAAGTTAATGGGAGCAAAGAGTCTTAAGCATCTCAGACGATAAAAGCACTCTAGATTTATATGGCCAATTAAAGATTTAAGTTCCTAAGTTTAGGTGCAGAAGTAATAACATTTAAGGCATTTTTACAACTTTCCAGGTATTTAATCCATTTAACAAAATGTTCAGAACTGTATGGTTAATTAAGCTCTAAGGATGATTTATCCATGCAAATTTTAAGCACTATATATTAATTTGTGATTTCTTGGTTACTTGTCTCGGTTGGGGGTTTTTTACCATGAAAACAGTACCTGCTTTAAGACAAATGTGCTTTCTGGTAACAAAGCTATGTCCTGTGAATATGAGCGTCTAACTTACTGTCATCTGTCATCTTCAGATGCCTCACTAGATGAAAGCTGGTGTAGTATGTCAGAAAAACCAAAGGGAAACTCTAGCCCCTAGTCTCAGAGATCGCATGGAATGAGTTTTACTCCTTGAGCTAATAATTACCTTTGCTCTTGCCCTGCATGTTTCCTCCAGTGAAGATACATGGTATGCAGAGGGCATGTGCAGCACAGTCCTGGAAAGCTTTCCCCTCATTTCAGCTGCTCCAGGGATTGTGCCGCTCATCACACAGTTCTTCGTGATTGAAGGGCCTGGGCACAAGCAATTCATTCGAACCATTAGCATTGGAGCTGTCTGCAGTGATGTGGGAGGTGCCCCTCCTGACTCCTGTCCCCCACCAAAAGCACAGGGTCAGTTAATCACCATGACCACCTCTCGCAAGGGCTGGTGCAAGCCCTTTCATCTCCTCCTGCATTTGGTCTGCAGGAGCAGAGCTTGCTGCCACCAGTATGCCTATATATGGTTTGTGGCATTTAAAATGTCAGTGGAATACCTCTAAGAAATCGATGTTTTCAGACAGAAATGTAGTTGTTAGGGGAGCAATATGCTTTTTTTTTTTAAATTTCCAATTTTAATTTCAAAATCCTGCAAGTTCAATGACATACGAGTTTACAGAGAATAGGGGATATAGAAAATTAGTTCAAGCTGGTTTTAAAATCTGTGTTTAATTCAAGATCCTGAATTAATGTGGAATGTAAACTACATCTTAGAAGTTTACTGACTTTTCAATGTAAGCGTTTTTTCCTTTGCTGAATATCGCTGCTTGCCCCCACTCCATTTTGTTACTAAAACCAGTGGAGCTAGGACCATATGTTCTGGAGACACTTAGTGAGGCTGTTGAAGATTTTTCGTAGAAAGAAGTATAACTCTAGACACCGTGTTGAAATAAGTAAATGTTGTAAAAATTACTACTCACCTACTGTTTCATGAACAGGGCCTACATGATTACAGCTGAGCATCTGAAAATAAAATTGGGGGAGTTTGGAGGTATACATGTGCCTTCGTTTTGTAACTTCTCTCTTTAAAAAAACTATTGCAAAACTTCATGGGTTTGAGAGTGGGTTTTTGAAGCTCCCAAGACAATATGGGGAAAACTTGACTACAATTTCTGTTCAAATTGTACGTCATCTGCGGCTTGTGAGGCTGATATCTGCTAGCGACTCACCACAATGGTGCTACTGTGCTCTCTGTCAATGAGTAATTTGTCATTATGAGGCAAACCCCAGAATACCTTCCTGAATTTCACAGCCTACTTGACAGCAAAAATCATTTGAATGGCCGTAATTATCAGACAAATTCTTCACTCCCATTGATGCTGGGAAGAGAGAACCTGCGTGCTCGCTGCTGGACTGGCTCTGTCTTTCAGAGCGGTAGCTTGATTGCACTTCCCTTCTCAAGGGCCATTGTCAGACTGTCTATATTGATTTGCATTAAAGATGCATTGTGCTTACCAGAGATTCCCAGCATGATCTGTGAACATATCATACCTTCTGATCAATCCTATTCTTGTCCTTCTATTGCGCTGCAATTTCTATGCGGCTTAACACCTTGTTATTATTCTTTTTAAGGAACTGAGCTGATTGCCTGAACTATCTTGCCTGATAATTAGCTGTTACCTGTTAAGTCTGTTGTGACATATAGTAAAACCTTGGATAACTGGCAAAAGCGGCCAACTACACCATTCATGGGATGTAAAGACAGGGCAAGATATCTGCTGTAGAGAGAGAGAGAACTGGAAAATTTGTAAGTCTACAGTATGAGGTTAGTATAAACGCAACAGTGTCGGAGGCAAGGAGGCATCAAATGGTGTAAGCGAGATCCTCGGCATCAGACTGAGGTAGTACTCCAGCCTGGAATGGAGATATTTACTTTTTGTATTTTGATTCAAAAAAATGGGAGCTTGGCAATTCCTTAGGTAGTATAGACTTCATGCTTCCCAAAATTCACAAGATGAACTTTAGCACACCAGCCCCATGTGTATCATGGCTTCTTCACTGATATCTGCAACCAGTTTTTTATATAGATACACACAGATAGAGAAGTTTATCTCTTCATATGTTTATTTACCATGTGAATATACTATTATGTATTTTTCTTCTGACTGGAAAAAGAAATTACCTCTACTTTAGTGTAATACATCTTTCCGAAGTCCTAACATTGCATCTCTTTTTCACATTTCTTTTTTTTCTTCATTTCTCTGCCTGCCAGCCTGTCGCTAAATGCAGAAGTGCTTTTAAATGCATAATCGGTATGCACGTTGCTTTGGGGGCTCTGATGTGTAAGTAGAAAGACTTGGGAAAGGGGTTCCCAAATAGTTAACCCTAAATAGATGAGCATAACGAAGCAACGGGAGGAGCTTGAACTGGAGCATGACACTAATTGTTCCCCACAAGGTTTGTAGGATCTTCAATCAAGTTACTCCCTCAAGCCACTTCTGATTTTGCATGTACAGAATGTGAGTAGTTTTATTAGAAGAAATTTAAGGTGCTTTTCTGTCTTGTTCCTTCTTGACAAACACCCCCTGCACCCCAAACATCAACAATTGGGTATATCTTGAATTAGAGTAACCTCCGGCTTGAAGATTACAAAAACAATCTCAAATGACAAATTCTGGAAATTTTACAGAGTCAAGCCTGCTTTATAAGACGCTTTCAGTTTCATTTTTAACATGCATCATACTTGGATATATTCCTACACTAAAATTTAAAGTTGCTGCCTGCAAATTTACCACCTTGGACATCTGCATTAGAAGAAAGACACCTATAATCCAGAAATTACAAAGTGGATTTAATGTATTTCAAGTATTATAGAATGTGGTGCTGATTTTGGGTAGGGAAGTTTCAGTGATGTTTTGTAAAATACGTCAAATTATATAAATCTAAAAGATTTTATTAGGTTTTAAGTTTTCCCTTAATCATCTTACTCACACTAACGTAATATCTCACTTTTTCAAGAGGAAGCACTATTAAGTTAGTTTCCTTTTTGCTTTCTGGGAGGGACATTTTATCATTATGTTTACAGTGTAGTCTTCTAGCAAATATAAACTCATTCTGAACTGAAAAATATCTGTATGCTACATGAGTGCAGTCAAACTCAAACTAAGTAAACTTTATTCTTAGTAAAAGTCTTGAAGAAGGCCTAAGACAGGCTATTTTTTTCTATTTTTTTTAATCTCAAATCATGAGCTAAGCAGCTGCCTTACATCATTCAGTGTAAATATAGATCAGCTTCATACATTATGTATTTAGAGAATTGAGAAAAGCAAATAAAAATGCTGAAAATGAAAAGCTCAGTATCCCCATATGATGACACTTAAAATAAATTTTTAAAAATCCTTTAACTTCATTGGGTGTAATTCATATAATGAAAATGTTCAAGTGGCGTTCTAGCAGAGGCAAATAACTGGGCACGTTTATAAAATTCACATACTGAATAATGATAAGTCTACACCATACAAGTGAACCATGAATATAAATTTACTATGCTTACTTATATCATTCAACTCTCTCAGTACAGTCATAATATTGACTGGAGCTCACAGATTAGTTCTTGGTTTCATATCTGTCAGGTTTTGTGTTGCTGTTTGGAATTAAAAATGTCATAGCCAGAAGATATGAATAAGTCTTAGTGGAAAAAGAAAAATAATTTTTAAAAAATCTATGCAACTTCATGCAAGTTTTGCTGCATTCTACTCATATTGTAGATGGCCATTGTGCAATCTTTTTTCCCCATTTAAAAGCCTGATCCCAAGTCCTCTCTTTCCTTTGACTCTAAAAAGCCTTTTAGTGAAATTCTTAACTATCTATATGAAGCCACAAGTGAAATTTTTATCTCAGTGAAGTTCAGTAGCAGAATTCCCACAGGATGTTACTTTTCCAGGTTATATTTTTTTCAAAACTAGTCATTTCTGACTACTTCTTCGTATGTAGAGCTGGGCTAAACTAGTAGAACCAATGTTGTAAAAAAAAAAAAAAACAAAAAAAAAAACCCAAACTGTTCAACTTCTGAAGCTTCTCTCTGGGTATGCAAGGGTTGTAGGCATGGGAGGGGAGGCAGTACTATAGAGAAATGAATAGAGTTGTAATAGTGAGAGGAGGGGCAAGCATGAGTATTTGCACATATTGTTTCAGTGTTTTGCAGTGCAGTAGTATTACCACAAAAAGATTATGGTAGTACTTAATAATAAATAAGAGAGGTCTGATTTTGGCTGCAACAAATCTATTTCAGATAATATAAAAAGGGGTTGGGAAGGTCCTCTAGTCCAATGCACTTTGTTGAAGACTGATGGAGAATGCTTAAGGAAGAGCAGAAAAACATCGCAGTCCATCTATAAACTGTCATGCCTTCCAAGAGGGCAAGTTTTAAAGACTTCTTCGACTAAGATAGTGCATTTGTGTTTACTGAATCTGGATTAATGGATTTTTCTTCATGCTTTTTGAAGCCTTGTAAGGTTTTGATATTCATGCAAATCTAGGACACCCCCCCCCCTTTGTCCTTTTATATTTAAAATAGTTCTTTCTGATATACTTTACTTCACATTTATCAACATTGAATGTCATCTGTTGTTGTATCATGGTCACTCAGTACCATGAGACCTATCTGAACTCTTTGTCATCAACTGTCATGTTTACTCCTTAGAATTATTTAGCACAATACGTGAACTTTGTCACTTTGCTGTTCATCAGTTTTTCTAGATTGTGTGTGAATATGTCAAACAGCACAGATCCCAGGAGATTAGTACAGATACCAGGATGTTAGTAATATCTTGCTAATACGAAACCATTCCTTTCATGTAATTTTTGTCCTTTAACACTATTTATCCAAGAAAGGACTTTCCCTTACATGCCATGACAGCTTCTGCTATTTGTGACTTTAATCTATAAGAGGCATGTTGTTTCCCCTCCCACTCCCCCTACCCCATAATAATTCTCTATTTGGCAGCACAGTTGATAATTCTGTTTAATAATCAGTGTCTCCCAGACCTGGTGCTGTCATATCAAATGCATATTTTTGGAAATGCCACTTGAAAATCCTACTGAATTTCAATTTTCCATTTTGTAAATCCAGAAGTTTGCCTGGAACATGAATTCTGCAATATAGCACTTTCTATACGTGCATAAATATCCTCAGACTCCTAAATTCTTTGTTAAATGGAGTACCCTAAAGTAAAAGTAATGTAAATAAGAAGTAATGTACATTCCAATTGTGTGAAGGCTCTGAATTCATACAATATTAATGAAGGTTTTGATTAATACTTCCACATAAAAGTAAAGGAGACAGAGTAAAGCCTTTTCTAGTAGCTCCCCCACCCCTGTTTCTGCATTTTAATGAAAGCTTTGTTAATATTTAAAATGCATTTAAAGCCTCAAGTGTATAGGAAAGCTATGTAGTTAAAAAAAGATACGGACATTTTATTAGGCAGAGCTATTTGAACAAAAGGATAAATGTCAGACTAATAATGCCAATGACAAACTCTGCAACTTGCAACATAATTGAAGACTTTAAAACGTATTTTACAGTTTCATCGTGTACCAAAAGGAAAAAAGTCATTAGCCAAATACTTTGCTCATACTTAGACACTGCAGACAAATTGCTGCTGATTTATTCACAAATACTTTATTTATTAGTATATCTTTTGTTAAATATTGTAACATGGCACTTGTGGGCTATTGATGTGCCAGGGGACTATAATAAATCAAGTAATGTGTTCATGTTAACTGAATGAAGGATTTTAATAAGCAAGCCTGATTCATGTAGACATTTCCATTCATCTGTCTTGAATATTGAGCTGTATGAGAAGGAACTATGTCCGATACGGTTTTGGTCATGATTTTTCTAATGGATTAATTCATAGGAGGAAAAGAATACAGTCATTTAGTCATTTTATATTTGATGCTTAGTGTAAAAAGTCCCTGGAAGAGAACAGCCAGGTAGGGGAAAAAAAAAAAAAAAAAGAATTATTTTTCTTACTGCTCACTGCATCCAGTCACAGAATGCTCTGAACTCCCTTGACTTGTATTTAGTAGATATGTCTACATTTAACAGCCAGAAGCCAACCCCTTCATTCAGTAAGGTTGTACAGAGCTTTAAAATATAGTGCATCATGTTGTACTCTGATGGTGAACTACAGTTTGCTTAGCAAACACTGCATAGGAATATGATGACTTGATACATCCATATGAACCAAAGGTCTATCTTTAAAGTTTGTATAGTTACTATTACCTTTTCCTTATAAAAATTGAAGTTAGGTGGCCTTGTAAGGTCCCTTCCACTTTCTTCTTCAATTATTTCTTCTTTACCTCCCTCAAGGCAGGGAATAATCTTTCTATCTCTTTCTTTTTCTTCTGGTTACTGACAACCTGGCCTCTTCCTTTTCCCTATTTCCCGGATGTGAGTTCCGCCTATTTGACATGGGTAGAAGAAAGGTAGGAGAAATTTGTCTCTGTGGATACCATTTTCCCAAGTTCACTTGACCTATGCGCTGTGTCTTGCTTGTTCCATGCTTATTCTAGATGAAATTAGGACTACAAATCAGTGGATACCGCTAGAGATTTGGGGTTGGTTTTTTTTCTAGGTCAACAAGCTGTATGTTTTGTCCTCTGGATGTAGAGTGATTGAATTGTTTTACCCAGTAAGGTCTGATCTAATGAGGTGTTGATTTCAGTTGATATTGTCTCTTCGTGGAAATTCTATAAAAACCAGGCCTAGATTTTGGAAATTTGAGTATCTGGAAATGTACGTTCTCTAAATCTATGGCCATGTTTGTAAGCACAGGTCTTTGACTTTCTCGTGTTCATTAAATGTGTATTAATATATCTGTATGTGTATGTGCATGGACGTGTGTTCATGTAAACTTCCGTTAAAAGTTATTTTGAAAGATTGATTAAATTTTTTTGCCCCCAGTTCTTAATTTTAAGACTCAGTTGTAATGTAGCACATCAGAAATTATAAAGTATGAGGAGAAGTCAGTGTGTAACAGTGTAATTCCTTTTACATATTCTCATTCATTTATCTTCATTTATTCCAGTGGCTGAGATCAGTGAAACTACTCGCATAAGTAACAAATGTAATATTTGGCTTCAGGCTTTTAGCACCATATTTATGAATGACTGAAGTCAAATGCTTTCAACTGCAACCTTAAAAATTTGATATTGCTGCAAGATGGAATATAGTTATCAACTACATTCACATTGCTTTTTCAAAGATCTTTATTGCTCTGTGATTGTATCTGATAGGTTGCAAAATTTTATGTTCCACAAGGCCTAATTTCTTACTATATGGTTTTATCTTCACTTATTTCCCCTCATTGCTCCACACCAACATGTTCACCTGTGTGCACAAACACATGTTTGTGTTCAGCAACCGTTGTCATTCCAGAACAGTAACAGGATTTAATTCTGAGCACTGATAATCACTTGTGAACTCCATAAGAAGAATAATTACTGTGCAATATTGTTGTTAGCAGTAAAATATTCAGAAGATAATCTATGTACTGTGCTGACTTCTACAGTGTATGTGCAGCAAAGCTGTAGTAAGGGCAAGGTGAGAGTGGGCACAGGCTAGATGGCAAATACTCTTGAGCTCCACCAGATGCGTGCTACACTGCTACTAACCCCAAAAAAGAATTGCTAGCACCAGTGTGGCAGTGACTAGTTAAGAGTCTGAGTAAGAGGGGCAAGAATGCAGCCATAGCTCTGTCCATAAGTCTTGAACTGACTTCCAAATATAGATAATATATAAGCTAAAAAAAAAAAACAAAACAAAACACAAAACAGGTGCCTGACAGCTACTCTAGAATACGATTAGGCAAGATCCTCCTTGGCAAGAGAGGGATGTTACACCTCGATACAGGAGAAACATGGCAATCCTGGCTCTATAATGCTACAGCCAAGGCTGCCTGCTAGCTCTTCAGGTTGTTGTGGAGTGCAAAGCAGCAGAGTGGCCCCGTCTTTTTGCAGTGTTTTTGATGGTTCCTACCAGGTTCTGGCTTGGTGGAGTGGAACACCCCGTCCTGCCTGTTGCAGCACTTGCTGTGATTTCTTCCTTGTCCTAAGGCATCCTGATGTTGTACAGGCAAATTCATTGTTATGTCTTGAGATCAAACTGCTATCTACATTTCCTTTTCTAAATGGCTTCTTTTTTTTTTTTTAATTGTATATCTGATTCTTCTCTCATTTTCCTCTTATGCTATCTTTCCCCATCTTAGCTGTGGTCTGAATTAGTGTTTCATTTTGAGTCATCTGCTTTTTTGTAAAGGAAACTCTTCTGCACCGCATGGCATTTATGGTTAATCATGAAATCACAGTGTTTCTTTCTCCATTAAAGTTGAAAGTGGTGGTTTTATAGCCTCTTTTTGGGTTGCTGTTAAATATCTTATGTTGCCTGTTTACTGTAAAAGCACTCTTATTTGTCTGACTGTATATGAAGAATTGTATATATTTTCCTTAAATAGCTTTGGATGAAAACTCTTCATTGTGAGACAGAACTGCAATTGTGTAAAGTTGTCTTAGGTTTATTGGTACTATAAATGTAAAATCTGTACTTTTGAAGTACTTAGAGGATTTTCTGCCAGAGACTTCATGAAGTTTTACACTGATTAAATAAGAGGCAGCCTGAATCCAAGAATTATGTGTAAATATTTTCCTTGTGCATTGGAATTTTATGTTAGAGACGGAATGTCAGCATGAGTTTTTCTTTCAGCCTACGCTTAAATCCTGGCTCAGACCCTACTGCAGAAATTACAACCATTTGATGGGTTTCCAGCAGGCTGTGCAAAAGAGGTTGATGTTTTCTACCTACTTGAAACAGGAAAAAGAAATCTTTTTTTCATCAGAAATGACTGCCTTATCTTTTCATGGACAACCAGTTTCAGGGAGGGTGTTAGACACAGAAGCTGTCTCCTCATTCAAGTGAGCCTGATGCACAGATGTACTGTGAGACGGGCTTGTGCCCAGCTATATCAAAGTTCTGGACATGAGATTTTTCACTCCTATCTGTAACCCCCTTGCTGTGCTTAGGTCATTATTCTACATCTTGTTAGAAACATAGTCTTCTTCCACTTTCAAAAAAGAAAAAAACTCTTGTTGCTACACTGAAGCAATCTGTGTTCCAAAGTAAGATGCAAGCCTCAGTAGAAAAGTAGCTCAACAAAGTAAAAGCCAGTGTAACTGCACAGTGCTGTTTAAAGTATGTCCATGCAAATGTAGTGCTGGAAATTATACTTTTAACTCTCTCCAAACAACAGGATTTGAAGACCAACCTTCCATTTCCTGATGCAGTTTGGGTTTTCTTCATGTATCCCCCACCCAAGCACAGAACTGACTGGTATTATTCAGACTGGGAGAGCTGCATGCCTCTTAACTTGATCTGAAATGCCTGTCAGAAGAAATGCAAGCAAAATGCAAACAGCTAGATAATGACTAAGTTACCTGTCATCACAGTTTTAGCATTAGAGGCCTGTTTGATTAGGTCATTAATTTGGAAATGCCAGGTTGTCTGGTTCTGGCTAAAATTAACAGATTTACTTTTCCAAGGACAGGGCTATGTCAAAACACCTCGAGAGAGAAAAGTTGGGAGTGGAAGGAAAGGTCAGTGTTTACTTAAGAGAAAAGATAAATCAACAGAGTGAACTGAAAAATCTTGCATTTGAAGAAATCTAGGCAAACTGACTTTGAGAGAAGGGAAAAGGGGGATTGCAGTGCTGACATCCAGTCTTATCTATATGTGGTGTATGTTATCTACTTCAGGCTTTTCTCAGAACTCACATAAAAGATGGAAATAACTACAGTTTGCCATGTGCAAACAAACTGGGCAACACTGGACTTGATGTTATTTTTTGGAAAAAGAGAGACACATCTATGTAAAAGTAATAATGCTGAGACCCTGTTAGCCACTTCCATACCCATCTACCAAAAGTAGATGTCGGTTGCTTTCTTGTAAAGGTGTCTAACAGAAGTACAAACCTCAGCACTGTCAATTAAATCATATCCATATTTCCTTTTTTTTCATCCATTTGTGTCATGATTTTGTGTTCCAGTTCCTCATCTGATGATCAAATACCTTTATGTTGGTGAAATGTGTGGTATAAACCAAGGAATTTTTTCCTTCATTAGTTTTCTTCTTTCTGAGTGATTTACTCTTATCAGAGAATGGGATAACTCATTGCCTGATAACCTGGCAGGGCAAGCAAGGTATATAATTTTTTTTCATTTACTGGAAAATTTAGTAAGATAGAGTTTTTCTAAATTATGTCTTTGGCCAACAAATATATTTTTTAAAAGTCTTTTTAGAAGCATCGGGTTTTTCATTTTTATTTCCCAGTCCGTTGACACTGAGACTTGAGTATCAAGGGAACATAAGCATTTTGGAAACATCAAGGGCACCTTTATCTGTGTTCCGTGAAACTTCTGTCATGGAAAATGTCAATGTTGCTTTTGGTATTTTTTCTGGTTCTTTTTCCTGGTGATAAAAAAAAAGTGTCTTGGCTCATAAAAATATTCTGAGATGATAGCAGGAATAATAAATGGTACAGAGATCTGACAACTTGCAAATTGTGTGACTGCAAAATATACGTTGTGTGGGCCCATGGCCTACATCTACACAAAAGACTACCACAAATTTGGTATGTGCTGCCTGCTAAGACAGCATTATAGTAAGTCTTTAAAGAAATAAAAATGGGATTAATAAATTAAGAAGAAAAAATAGCCTTATTTAATCTATAGAATTCTGGTTTTATACCCTTATAATATTTTTGCACAGGCATGGCTCGCGGAAGTTCTAGGTACATCCTCTTTGGTAAGGTACTCACATTCCCTTATTTTTTTTAAAAGCTATTAACATTTTCCCATTTGAAGAGGACATAGCTCATAAATCCCTGTTCCAAATTCTGCAACCCCATGGCTCCATATGTAAAAGGAATCTCCTGGAGAGGTGTGCAGCAGACTGGAGAAAATAAGTGCTACCTATTTATTTGTGGAGTGAAGGGAAGGCAATGGGTCTGGGGCTGGAAAGGGAAAGAGATTTTGCCTGGGCAAGTCACCTTCTTCAGTGAAAAGAAACAAAAGCTTTTATTTATTTATCTATCTATCTATTTATTTAAAACTGTCTTTGGGCTTTTGAGCTTGATTTAACATTGTTTGTTCCAGTGAGGTAGGCAACCGATGTTGAAATATGCTTTATGTTTTATAGTGTTTGAAGGCACAAGGCTGTTTATGAGGGATTGAAGTTTCAGGTACAGATGTTAGAAGTAAATATGTACAGGGCCAGATGCAGGCAAACAGGTAAGGCCATGCTTAAATTCATCCTTACTAAAAATAATAATAGAGCAATGAAGCATGTATTTAATTGTTTAAAATGTGTTCAAGTTCAAATAGGACTAAGCAGGCTTATGTCGTATGTGCTGTCCTGTATAAAGCTAGTTCCTAAATAAGGTTGATAGATGAGATTTAAACATCAGTGATGTTCTTTTGGTAATGCTCTGCGATGTGGCATGTAGGTCTTTCAGTTTTGTAGGACAAGAACTCCTGTACAAAGTCAGACTAAAAATCGATCTAGCCCTATAGCCTGTTTCTGACCATGGCAGTAGTAGCTGCCATGGAAGAAGTATTAGAAAAAAGTTGGTATGTCTTCCTGCATTCTGGCTTTATGCTCTTGTGATGGGTTGACCCTGGCTGGACGCCAAGTGCCCACCAAAGCCGCTCTATCACTCCCCCTCCTCAGTTGGACAGGGGGGAGAAAATATAACAACAGGCTCGTGGG
>JANZLQ010000007.1:4534738-4581623 GCA_026212715.1 Elanus axillaris
CTACCAATGCAGAACACAGCACTATGAGGGCTGCTATGGGGAGAATTAATTCCATCTCAGCCAGACCCAATACAGCTCTGTAGATATTTCAGGCAGTATCTGGGGCTGACACATACTTATTTACCTGTCTTACAGTTGGTAAATGACCTTACACACACTTAAGTGACTTAAGAGTATGAAAACAATTTTTTATGGAAGATGCTGGTTTTCTGTTTTTAATATTGTTGGTATGATACAAGTTGACCATTCTCCATCCAGTGCCAGCTAATGAACTCCTTTGTTTTTAATTATGGCGATTGACTTCTGTGTCCAGATAGATATTATTACTGCTGTGATTCCTAGTTTACCATTTTCTAATCCTCCCAGTCCAAAAAGTGCTTTAGTCTTTTGGTACTTTCTTTTTTTTAAGTATAGGCTAAAATTCCAGTCAAAGGCAGCCAAGTGGTACACCACAATTGATATTGCTAATGCATTTTTTTCAATCCCTCTGGCAGCAGAGTGCTGGCCACAGTTTGCTTTTACTTGGAGGGGTGTTAGTACACCTAAAATTGACTGCACCAGCAGTGGAAACACAGCCTCACGTTGGGCACCAAAAAGGACTGTTGTGGTTTAGCCCCAGTGAGCAGTGAAGCACCACGCAGCCGCTCACTCACTGCCCTCCCACCCAGTGGGATAGGGGAGAAAATCAGGGGAAAAAAGCAAAACTTGTGGATTAAGAACACTTTAATATGACAGAAAGGAAGAAAATAATAATGATAATAACAACAATGATAAAATTGCAATAATAATAATAAAAGGATTGAAATACACAAAACAAGTGATGCACAATGCAGTTGCTCACCACTCACTTACCGATGCCCAGTCAGTTCCTGAGCAGCACTTCCCCCCCGGTCCCAGTCCCCCCAGTTTCTATACTGGGCGTGACGTCCCATGGTCTGGAATACCCCTTTGGCCAGTTTGGGTCAGCTGCCCTGGCTGTGTCCCCCCTCAACCTCTTGTGCCCCTCCAGCCTTCTCGCTGGCTGGGCATGAGAAGCTGATGAATCCTTGACTTAGCCTAAACATTACTTAACAACAACTGAAAACATCAGTGTGTTATCAACATTCTTCTCATACTGAACCCAAAACACAGCACTGTGCCACCTACTAGAAAGAAAATTATCCCAGCCAAAACCAGGACAGACATCCGTGGCATTTTGGTGGATAGAAGCCAAGCCTAACCATGTGCTGGTTTTATGTTCCTGAATAATATCCCCTGCTTTTGGCAGGAATGGAGAGATTGTGTCTAGTAGACAGCAGGAAATAAGAAAGGAAAGAGGAAGGGATATAAAGAACGAATGAAGGAGAGCGCCATAGGCCCAAAGAGGACAGAAATAATATTGACATATTAGAAAAGAACTTTGAATAAACAAAACAAAGCAAAATCAAACAAGATTGCGTGTTTAACTAAGTTAACTAATTCACCAATTAAATTAGCGTCCCAAACACAGAAGCTTAGAATAATTATTAAAACAGCACAGATGCTTCTAAGATTTATTTGGGGATGAGTTCTACATAATTTAAACTTATATCACAGGATGCATGTATTGCACAAAAATATGCATTGTTTTTATTAGAAACTTTATTGCAAACAGAATGATTTGGAGAAAGATTATTAGAAGAAGTTACTAAAAGAGTCTTGCCATATGCATGTTACAGTCAGGACAGATCTGTTTGTTAGTCAACTGAAAATCCTGAAGTCAATACTAATGAGGCCAGAAGAAAATGAAAACAAAATAAATTCAAGTGTTTTCATGAGAACATGAAATGAAAATGGAAATTAAATATGCTGTTATTCATTTTCTGCACCTGGCATTTTTCTCTTGGTAGTTCTCAGGTGAAGTGATTTAATTCAGTGTTATATCTGAGAAAACACTTTAAATGTGTCCTTTTTGAAAAATGTATTATGTCTATAGCCTGTATTATGATCTTACGACAGACCTTGAAATGGATTTAGCACTGTTGCTTTTAAAGATGCTTTAAGGCTCTTTTCAAATCTTAAAAGCAGAGTCTGCAGATTGAGGCCAGGGCTATCAAGAGTGAGAATAAATCAGAGAATCTGGATTTATACCTGAAACTCCCAGGAGGGGAAATTCTCCGAAGAAACACTTTGTGTGACAGGTTTAAGCTCCATAATGTTTTCTGCATTCAGGTATAAATCCTTTTATAATGAAGAGGAGAAAGGGTAGCAGGAGTTTTGATATCAGATTTCCCATATAAAATCATATTTTTGCCTACATCCAGATCTAATTGCAAAACATACTATTCCCTGAAAATCCACCAAAAAGCTGACTTTTAACAGATGCCCTAGCATTTCATTTTGGCTCTTAGGATCACTCATTATGTTGAAAGAGAACAGGAAACACATCAAAGAAATTATATAAAAGAAAGTATCATATGATATGCATTCACCTGAAATTGTTCATGATAGTAGCCTTTATTTTGTTCTTCTAGTCCCACCACCATAATAAGATTACTGCTACAAGTAAGGGTTGGTGGGATCAAGTCCTGTTATTATTCTAGAATAGAGATTGCTCAGTCTTTGTGAAATTAACATCCATATTGACAGATTATACAGAGCTGGAAAGCTGCATCTCATTTACATATAAACTGTCTTTACTTTTTCAAGCAAAATAAATACTTCTGGGGTCAGACACTCTCATGCTAGAAATTGTCATAGCTCCAATTCCAATTTACATCACTGAGGATTTGCTCCACTGCCAACAATAGTTAAGTAAATGAATGAATTTAACTCTTATCAGGGTTCATTTAATAATAGCATGTCCGTAGTTCATAAACTAATCCTTCACCTCCAGGATAGCCGTGGGCACTGTTGTAGACAACATTTTCAACCCCTCCACTGCAGGATTTTCTTTAAAAGTGTGCAGTTCGAAGTACTTTCATTTCTCTTGACAACCTGCCTATCCATTTTATTATTGTCATTGCTTTCCCTCAGGCTCTGCCAAGAAGTTCGTGCTTGCGGCTTGATCAAATTACATGCTTTTCCTTGATGTGAACATGTAAAACATCATTGTGCTTGGCTCAGGAAATGATAACAAATTACAGAATGTCCCTTATTTACGTCACTGATTCAAATCCAGTCCAAGCTACTAGTGACTGACTGTCATCCCTAAATAACCCTTATGAAACTGGAGAGAGTCTTAATAACTTTAATTTTATAAATGAACTATTTCTTGAATGTGAATGAGAAAAATCTAAATATTCACATATGGTGTAGTTGAGCTGCAGCTGAGCTTGAGTGGAAAAAAGTATTTCCAGCAGATGCTGAACTGTAAGGCAGTGCTTGACTGACAGTGACATCTCAAAACGATTGAGGAACAGAGGTTGCTCCCTCTTGTATTTCAGTTCACCAAATGGGAGCTTTAGTTCGTCTCCTAGTCACCATTATGATGATGATATTAGTACTGATTAGGTATCTAAACACACCAGCAATGATCATAATAATGGCACCACATAATAAATAGCAAAGGTAGTAGTTTACATAAAAAATACTATTACCAATTACCTCTAATAATGAGAAATAGAGGAATGTCTCAACAAACATGCCAGGAATACTCTTCTCCAGCCACTTTTAGAAGCTCCAAAAAGAGAGAAGTAAACCCAGTGAATCCTAGTTGCTTTTCACATCAAGTTTTGAAGTAAGACTATCAAGTCTAATTACACAAATCAGTTATACATCAAAAATATAGTCAAGATAGAGTTTGAGGTCTTGCTTGAATGATTTGGTGTGTCCATATAAACAAACAAACAAAACCAAAAAAAACTTTTCTTTCAGGCAAGTAACACCACATTCTGTTTTACCTGGGTTTCATGTCCACAGTTCTATGATTCTACACGTACTTGGTATTTGTGGTATCAAAATTCTTGCATGACTGGTCATTTGGTGCTGGGTCATGAATTTCTTCAGTCATGCATATTGATCCCTGAATCTTTCTCCATCAATATTATTTTTAGGGTGTGGAGGACAAAGTTTAATCAATATCACTGTGTTAAAATAGAAGCACTGGCCCAAATTCTTAAGATTTATTGGGTTTCACATTAAAATTAATCAGCTTGATATGATTGATAATCTTTGATGATCACATAGGATTCTCCCAGGTAATTCAGTATGTAAATGAAATATTTAATATTGGATCATTATTTCTGAGAATGCATACCATTTGGGATTTCATATGTTATGATGGATCATAATCTTACAGAGAAAGGAGTCTGACTTCTTGCCAAAATTAGAACTGCCTCTGGAAACTTTCAGAAATCTCCTTGGCCTTCACAGCAAATTATGACATTTATTTTAAAGTACTGATATAATAGATATCAGCCTGTGTAGCTCAGGAATTTGTAAGTTAAGCACATCTACAACATATTTCAGTTTGTATTACTGAACTGAAATTTCTTTCACAATTCCTGTTTGATTTACCCTTTTAAAATATTATTGCATTATTTAACATAGCACTTAAGGTACTTTCATATTACAGATACAGTTTTGTGTATTTGATAAATCAGCCTTCAGGGTAGGAAGCATTTCATTTCGTCATGTTTGTGGTATCAGATTGTTGATAAGGTGCAAAGAAAATTAAATGCACTGTTCTCATTAACAGCAGTGGGAACTGAATTTACAAAGTGGAGAAGTATATTCTTGCATTAACTCTGCAGGCCAGCTCACACCTTGTGTTAATAAAATTCTATCTGTGTTATCTGCCAGTTTTTAGCCTCTCTTAAAAGTAGTCTTGCCTTTGACTTGTGTTTTCTATAGGAGCAACTGCCTGTCAGCACGTAATAAACCATGCAATTTTGAGAGCCACAGGGTTGAAACCAAAATATCACAAAAATAGGATGTTTGGTGTTGTCATGAGTGCTATATGCAGTGAATGTGAATAGAATTTGTGTGAATTTTTGGTTGAGTCAGCTTTACAGGAGGTAGTTTGTACTGGAAGGTAGCGAGATCAGTATTACAGTGGTCAATGTATATGGGAAGCAAAGGAGTGCTCAGATTCTAAGCAATCATCTCAGGGCTGATTTTGTGGCAAAAAGAGTGCTGGAATGTCACAAACTTCTAAAAAAGATGGAAAATTTTGGTACAAAAATGAGTGATGGAGACTAAACTGGGACAGTTCAGAACGAAACTTAGGCCTGTAGTTATCTAACCAAATACTTGTGTCACTTTGGTATCCATAAAAGTTTATTTCTTTTAAATGGTGATAGGCATCTATGAAACTATACTCCTGGTGTCGTAATGAGATAAGGTAGCTAATCTGTTCGGATTCAGAGAATGGGGATTGTCCTGGTTTTAGCTGGGATAGAGTTAATTTTCTTTCTATTAGCTGGTATAGTGTTATAGAAGTCTTGATTTAGTATGAGAACAATGTTGATAACTCACAGATATTTCCAGTTGTTGTTAAGTAATGTTTAAACTAATGCCAAGGATTTTTAAGCTTCTCATGCCCAGCCAGTAAGAAGAGTGGAGGGGCACAAGAGGTTGAGGGGGGACACAGCCAGGGCAGCTGACCCAAACTGGCCAACAGGGAATTCCAGACCATGGGATGTCACGCCCAGTATAGAAACTGGGGGGATTGCTGCTCGGGAACTGACTGAGCATTGGTCAGTGAGTGGTGAGTAATTGCATTGTGCATCACTTGTTTTGTGTATTCCAATCCTATTATTATTATTATTATTATTGCCATTTTGTTATTATTATCATTATTAGTTTCTTCCCTTCTGTTCTCTTAAGCTGTTTTTATCTCAACCCATGAGTTTTACTTTTTTTTCCCCTGATTCTCTCCCCCAACTCACGCCGTGGGGGCAGTGGGGCCGGGCAGTGAGTGAGTGGCTGCATGGTGCTTAGTTGCTGACTGGGGTTAAACCACAATAGAAATTCAGACACCAAGTTCAATGTCTATTCAGATTGTTGGAATCCCTTGATAGGACTTGAATACAGACCAAGATGATGTAAAAGTTGGGAATGGCCACAGTCAATAGGGATCGCTCGGTTTATCTTTGGCAATGAGATCCTTGTGTGTTGGACAGCATTTAGAGAAGAGGTTTTTTTAAAAGTAGTATCTTTTTCCTATTCCTTTTCTTTTCTTTTGAATCTTAACAGTACTGACATGTTCCTACTGAATTGCCTTTGAAGATTCCTTGGAGTGAAAAGAGCCCTATAGAAGCATTTTTGGAACTTTGCCTATATTGTACTACAGTTCTTGCCAGCCAGCATTGACCATGACTATTTGAATTGCTGCTCTTACATGAACACTGAATCAAGGAAGAAATTCAACACTTATATTCCTTTTAGATATATATGGCTTAAAAAGCTGGACTTTTAGATGAAGGGAAATTCATTCTTCTCATCACAGCTGTCAACATTTTACCTTTGACTATATACATTTTAAGAGGTTCATTATATTCCTACAGTTTCAAAAGTAGGAGCGTGAGGCAGAAAGGGAACAGTGATTCTTTAATGTGACATTAATGATAACCTACCCTTTAAAGTTTAGAATGGGTCATAAAAAGGCAGATCATGATCAAAGGAGGAGATAATGAAGATTTATGAAAAGATACTGAATTTTCATTGAGTTAATTGAGTCCAGAACTACTTGGCTGGGACCTCCGTCTACTTTTTGTGTCTTTCCTTGAGGGTTTGGGATGTTTTTTTGTGTTTTCCTCTTTTGCAAGAATACACCTTTGTGTCTGTTTCTGCTCATTTGAACAAGATACTGGAGAGGGGGCAGTGGGAAGATCATCACCCTAAGCCTCTCCCACATATCCCACTTGTGACTATAGGCACTGCAACTGCAGAATCTTCTGTGCTACAGAATGGGCTTCATGTTCATCTTAGCTGTGTTTTGGACGATGATGACAGTAGCTTCATTACAGGAAAAATCCTAACTCCACTTTTAGCTTGTGCTTTATAAGTCCGGTTCCCTTGTGCTTATGGGCTTTGCTGGATTCATGTAATTAGAATGAGGGATGAAAAAAAATGTGAAATGTATTAACTTGTATCCATTTTCCATAAATCTTAAGGAGGTACCTGATACAGCAGCAGTAAGCTTTAGGAAGAGGTCTCTGAGAACTAGCTAATTTACACGTTATGCAACCTGCCTCTGATCAAAAGAGTTTGTTTATGGGTTGTTTTTTTTCTCTGTGCATTCCTTACACTTGCAGATGAACTCAGATTATAAAGATTTCTGCAGCAGCAATGAATTTTACTGTTCTAATGACACACAGTATCTTTTCTGTTATCTTCTGGGGTTTTGGATTTGTTTTTTTGTGCGCTGTTTCACTGTTGCAGAGAAAGCAAATAGCAAATACACAGCAAATGCATCTGCTTGGCATAAGAACAAAAGCAAATCTGAGAAGCCTGATATTAAGCTCTAGATTTTAGAATTGCAGGTCTTGTGCTGTAATAATTAGAGGGTTTACAAAATTGTTAACACAAAAAATTCAGGAGAGAGCATTTCTGTATTCCAACTAATCCCATCCTTTGTGGTCCCACTGCACACCCATTATTTCTTATGGAATTTCACTCTCTTTGCTTATTAACTCATTTCCTAAATTCAACCAACACATTGAAGGTTTTGCATATGTGTTTTGTCTAGGAATGGTGGGACTGAGAGATGCAGGGATGAAAACCAATATATGACTCCAAAAATAATATTTGCAGATATTAGTTTGATTTCAGGTAGTTTTGTAGCCTACATGGGCTGCTAGAAATGCTGGTGCTGTCGCCAGGCCCATGGCACGGCCCAGAGCCAGTGGTCTGCAGGGACAGCTTGAAGTCATTCATCGTAGCTCATCTTCCCTCTTTGGCTAGGAATTCTCTGCTTAATACTCATGCCAAGGATGCACCACAGAGTCCTTTCCTATTAGACGATCCAATAAAGAGTTTCAGACATTCAGTCAAAAAGTGAAATGCTGAAGTGGCTGTCTGAGGCTCTGTGATGTTCTGGTTTTTATTAATTCTGTCAATACCTAAAAGCTATGAACAAATCGCCAGGAGCTGGGGCAGTTCATTCCATGAGATAATTTATTCACAGTGAATTTCTCAGCCACATTCCTTAAGAATTGGAGAAGAGCAAAATAAAAATGGGGCTGAGCATCTAAGCTGGAGCACATTCATCCAGAGATGCCTGAAGTCAGTAGACTTTCACCAGTTTCTTGGGTCTTTGGTTTAGGACCTGGGTGAAAGACTTAGCTGTTTGCAAAATTCTTTTTTAATATGATTTCTGTACTAGCTAAAGAATAGAAAACATATTATTACTTGAGTGGCAGAAGTTGCTTTACCTTTTGGTTTTCTACATCTAAGGAAGGCTGTAGTGGCGGTTTTAAGGTATTAATTCAAGTTACGATATGCGCCTATGATTGATTTCAAAGTAGGAGAGTTTGAATTAGAATAAAATAGCAAGCCTGATGCCTCAAGAAATTACAAATCACTGAGTCAAACCTACCTTAGAAAAGACAGTTTTGTCCTATTCAAAGAGACATTTTTCCTTAGGTATTTTACACGAGAACCCTGTGCTCTACTAAACAAAAAGAAAAAGAGCTCTTTGCTTTAAAGAACAAACAGCCATTCCAGATGCTCAAAAAATTGTTTCAGCAAAGAAGAAATGGCAGAAACCAAACCCATAAAATAGTGTTGTGAGGGTTTTTCTATGACTCATTAGTAGCAAGCTACTATCTAATCTGTCAGAAACAACTTAATGAAGTCCACAGGAAATTTCAGGTTTTCAATGCTAGTGGTACATGCTCTTAAAAATGCCTTTTGTGGTGTGATTGAAAACAATCTCTGAAGAGCCTGCTAAAATCTAAAGCTCTAATTCTAGTGTTCTAAGCTATGAATTAAGACTTCTGTCCCCTTCTGACAAGAAAAGACTCATTAGCAAGATTTTAAAATTTGTCTAAATCAGATTTTACCAAGATGATCTAGCACCAGAGTTGTAGGACAACTTAAAAGTGAAAATAGCGAATGGAGCTGTTTGCCTATCTCAGAAATGCTTCAGCTAGCATATGCAAACTTTTCACAAACTGTTTCCTTGCTGAACTGAGTTTCCTGTCCCAGACAGCATTAAAAGTAGGTCATGACACTTTTAGTTTTGGTTTTTCTTTTTAATTTTGAGACTACTTTTTTTTTTTCTGCAATCTTCCTTTTGCAGAGTTGGAAAAATTTTGTCCTACTTTTGAAAAAATAAATGTCAGTCAAAGACAAAACCTGGAACTTATCCAACTAGAAGGTGTGAAACAAGTAGAAAAATAGTAGGAGGGGAACTTGGTAGAAGTTATGCTAAAACACTACCTACTGTATTATCACTTGGAAAAAAAAGGATTGGAAGCGTTTCCAAGGTTGAATACTACTCAAAAATGAGAAAATGACCAATTTATATTAACATCAGCTTTTGTAATTGAAATTATATATGTGTATGAGTTATGACATCTGGTGTGGAAACCTTCAGCCTATGTATTTCAAATTGCCAATATCAAACAAATGAAAAAAGGATGCGTAACAGTGCAAGTCATAGGGTGACCTTAATAATTACTGTTTAAACCTCTATCTATTATACCTGTCTGGTAATACATCAATTTGTGCTATGATTCTGTATTATAACTGCTGTTAGTCCTGAGGTCTGTTTATACTCAAGAAAAAGGGCTTGTTTTCCTTTTAAATATTTTTATCAACATTCCTCAAGAAACTAGACAACCCTCATTGGTAAAATTTGCAGATAACTAGAGGAGCAGTTGTCTACTGTAAGAAGCAATCTGGATTAATTGATAAACTGGGATTTGAAGAATCAGAATCTTACAGGAAAAGAGGATTGTTTGGATAGAAGATACAGATAGAAATTGCTTGGATGAAGGAGAGGCTTTAAATTCTCCACCATTTTTCTTCACTCTACTTACAGAAGTTTGCTTTCCCATTTCAAAGGCATCAGCTGCCTTTGAAACACATGGCAGGATGTCCTGCCTTCATCCCTAGAGAGCATCACCCTCAGATGGAAAGGGCTGTCCTTCACTTCTATTTTAGATTATACCTGGCATCTCACTGCTGTCTGAGTGGAAACCTGGATCATGTCCTTCCCTTCTTCCCCCTCAGATTCTTAGCTTTGTTAAGCATCATGATTAGATGGCCTTTGAGTAATGACATCTAAAATGATTTACCTTTCTTGGGAAAATAATAGTTTGCAGTCACACAAAAGGTGTTTCTTTTGAGCAAAATCTTTTTTTGTCCTCTGTTCCCAGTGTTTGGTCACTCTAACAGCAAAGAATTGCTTTTGCTCCAACCTGTGACTGTGGCTTTTCATTCTTTTATTCTGCACCACCACCAAGCAGTCTGGCTGCATGGTCCTCTCTGTAACCCACCCCTCCATCAGTTATAGGCAGCAATAAGATTCTTCTTCATATTCTATCGTGGCTGAACAAACCTAGCTCTTTGCTGGCTACATTCTTGCTAATGTAGCCTATGCTACAAGAATATAGAGCATGTCAAAAACCTTGCTAAAGTCAAGCAAACTGCTATCTACTCATCCATCAAGCCAGTCCTCCTTACCACAGAAATCAATCTGCAGATCAGGCGTGATTTGACTGGAAAATCTCTGCCAGCTGTTCTTCAGCACCTCCCTGTTGTTTGTGTCTTTGGAAGTGGTCCCAAAGGGGTTTTCTCCATAATCCCTCAAAGAACTGAGGTTAAGTTGGCCAATCTTCCCTTCACTAGGTCCTCTTTCTTGTGCTTTTTGAAGATGGGTGTGATATTTGCCTTTTTCCAGTCACAATGACCTTTCAAACATCAGAGTTTTGTGGTGACATCCACCAGCTCCCTCAGCCCTTCTGGATGTATCCTGTGTGGTCCCACGGACTCATTTGCTCGTTTAAGCATCCCCTCATTGATTTCCCTGCATCACGGGTAGTACTTTATTCCCCCAGAGTCTGTCAGTAGGTGCAGGAGCTGGAAAGCACAGGAACAGACACTGCCAGTAAAGATTCCAGCAAAGAAAGCATGTTCCTCAGCTGTTCCTGTGCTTCTTGTCTCTAGGTCCCCTGCCCATTGAGCACAAGCCTGTATTTTCCAAAGCCTTCCTGTTGCTATGGATATGCATGGGGAGCCCTTTCAGTGCCTTCATATCCTTAAATCTAGATGCACACAGCTTCACCTGAGCATCATTCAGTTTCCTGCCCGCTTTCTGCAGATAGCTGACAGTGTGCTAATTAGTAACCCGCCCATGCGCTCTCTCCAAAAAACTGATCAGTGTGTTTTGGGCTAGAGGTTAGTAGTCTTGGCAAGCAGTCCTATCGTGGTATTGAGGTTGAAGTGACCATCTTCAAAACTGTCAGGCAGACTATTCTATGCAAGGAGTTGCTATTTATCTAGGCCATGATTTTACCTTCCCTAGCTGTGGTTTTGGCTTTTTGGTTTAATTTCTTTTGTTCTACAACTTCTTTTTGACCTATCTCCATTGTAAGTAATCTATTATAACCAAGGACGGTCAGGCCTATAGGGAAAAGGTTATATCTTTTATAAGACCAAATAATACAGTTGGAGGAAAAACAAGAAAGCTTTTTTGTCTCAAAGGACTTTCATTAGTTTTCTGAGCCCAAAGCTTGTTCTCTCCCCTGACTATATCTCTTGGTCTAATAAAAGATATTACTTCTCTCTACAAGCCTAGCCTGTTCATAGAGTTACACCGATAGAGCTACAATGACACTTCTATATGAGCAGGGAGACAGAAGCCTACACAATTCAAAATAATGTTGAGGTTATGTGTTCAATATAGTCATTCTGAGCATAGCAATAATTAGCACAGAAATAGACTGGGCTGATTAGAGAATTTTTTTCAAAAGAGATATGACCCTAATAGCTATCTGGAGATGGGAATAGAAGATGCCAGTGCATTAAAGGTAGGAATAGACCTGGTGGAGGGCCTTAAACCTTGTTTTCATCAGGGAAATGGCATGTAAGAAGTAACAGCAAAGAAATATTGAGGAAATTATCTTAGCTACTGAAGTGAGATAATTATGAATCCCATTAGCTGGGGGAGAAGGACATTAGTGATTATATTACAGTTTAATACATTGTTAATAGTAGTCTGAGTTTTCAAACTTATCTTTAAAAAAAAAAAAAAATCACAAAACAACTAGATAGACTAGTTTGAATGCCAGGGGCTTGGACTTGCCACTGCTGGTTTGCCTAAGGACTTAGTTTTGATTGTTCAAGGATTTTAAATTTGCTAAAAACTCAGAATGACGATTACTGAGAGTAGGACTACCATGTGCTGTGTAATGCTTACACTACGTTACTATTAATGCTTACTTTAGAAAGTATGTGGTCTGTATTTTTGTGGGTTCTAAACAGGTAAGAATTGAATTGATAAATGCAGATGTTCATGCTGGAAACCTGATAGTCCAATCATGAGACAAAGATGTTCTGTAAGGGCAATGTGTCCAGCCAAATGAAGCAGCATAGCTTTCTGATTATTGAATGCTCTGGAGAAACTGCCTGTAATCTCCATAACAGGAACTATTAGAGGATATTATTCCATGAATAAATTTGTATATGAAAAATAGATGAATTATTCAATTAGTTTTAGTGCATCTTGCATAGAGGCATTTTACCTTACCTATAACACTACAAATTCTCATTTTAATGAGTGTTTTAATGCAATGAAAAGTAAGCTGAGCATAAATCCCAGGTGGTGTACTAAAAATGGAGACATATTCAGGTCCTATTCTAGGAAGAAATATAGTTGTATTTGCAGGTGTGGTGATAAAGTAGGATCCTCAGCTAGGCTAGTAAGGCTTATTTTCACTAAAATCCTCCGGATTACACCAACCAAGACTCTAGCCTTCCTTGAATGCTTTATATTCAGGTTCACATTTGCAAAACATGATTGCATATTAGGAGTGCAATGAAATGCAAGTTAAATGAATAATATATAGATATGTCAACACAGTTAATGAAAGTGTCTAGAGTAAAGTGTTTAAATCAGAACTAATGCTAACAGGCTAATAGCCTTCATCTCTACTTTAGACAGTGGATAGATGCCACACTATGTAATAGGCTCTTTTGACTTTTTTTCTCTTTAGCCTGAAGTAGCAGACTTACAGCAAATTACTTGGAATTGTATAGATGAAGGTTAGTCTGACAGTGAAATTTTAAAAGACCATGGTATTAAAAATAAATATTTAAATAAATAAATAGGGGAAGTTTGTGTTAAAGTCTGAAACTACAGTAATAATGTCTTTTTTCTAAGTTTATGTAAACCAGTAAAATTCTCTGTCACAACTATAATGGAGTTGAACACTCAGACAAGAGTAGTCCAGACAAGAGTCAACTTTCAAGCAAGTACGTTTAGCCCTAAAGTCATTTACATCCTCTCTAGTGTGGCTGTTAATCTTAGGTTCTACGGATTGAAAGATAATTAGCATCCCCAGTGAAATTCTTCAGGTGTGCATTGGAAGATAATACCTGTTGAGAAACAGGACTCCAGGATTCTGTTCCTGGGCTGTGTCTAACATTTGGGGGGATATTATTATTTTTAAGTCACCTTTCTGAAGTCACTAGCTGAAGAAATCTTTCTCTTCTCTTGGGAAGGAGCTTAACATGCTTACTTTCATCAGCAATAGCTTAAAGGCTGTGATTCTGGCATATCCACGGGCAGATCATACAGAGAGAGAATTCCTAGACATTTCTAACCCCTCAATAATTGGTTATACAGGAGAAAGAGCCTGGTAGCTCTCAGTCACTATGACCTTCCAAACATCAGAGTTTTGTAGTGACATCCACCAGCTCCCTCAGTCCTACTGGATGTATCCTGTGTGGTCCCACAGACTCATTTGCTTGTTTAAGCATCCCCTCATTGATTTCCCTGTGTCACTGGTAGTACTTTATTCCCCCAGAGTCAGGCAACATAAACAAGGTGCAGCTGAAACTCAGGGGAAAAATGAGGACAAAATACTTGAATTTGGCTATATCTCTCATGGTAATTATGATTACAGTAAAAAGCTCCATTACGTAGGTTACTAATATGTAGTTCCTACCTCATATTGTTTACAGTCATATCAAGTGCGTGCTGTTGAAAATGGAAAGCAGCAAGCGATCAGGGCAGGTGTGGTAGCTGTAATGTGCTCAAGAAGGTAATTTAAGCCCAATTAGTGATTTGTTAATATAATCTCAAGCTAGACATTTCTCCCTTCTTAAAAGTAGTAGATCTTTTCAAATGGAAAGATGATTTTAAAATTGATATTATCCCTTAAAATTAAATCCTAGAAATGCTGTAGTGATGAACACAGTATAACTACTTAGCTGGTTAAATAATCACTGCCATATCTGTCACAATATGTTCTTAGAAGGATCTTCGCAACATTAAACTAAGAAAAATCTCAGTGGCTTAAAGTTCTTAGTTTCTTTACACAATTTCATCACTCTGTATGCTAACCAGGATCTATTGTGGCAATGTAGTGTACTAGCAAGTATAATTCCCATCCTTTGCAAGATAGATTTATATTGTGTTTCTATAGTTTTAATTACTAAGATATATTGTTGATTTATTTTTTGTGGCAAATTCCAGTGTCATTAAAGCAGTGATTTTCACTTGTAATAAAAATGTATTTTACTGATTCAGCTATTCTAGAGGGGGCTTCTTAGAAGTGTGAATTCATCTTTTAAACTAATGGTTTACTGTTTTCCACAAGGATACTTTATTTAAGCCTTCAGGTATTCTACTACATATCGTTTGCCATTTAAGTGTTCATGATAGGTAGATTGTTGTGACAAGCTTATTTACCATAATAAGAGCAAATACTTGCACTGTATGGAGCAATGACTTTGTAAAATCACTCACACTGTCAGCCATTCAGGTTCTCCAGAGCAATCTACTAAAAATGTTTTGTCTTAGGAGGCAAAACTCGGCTTTTTCCTTCCCCAAATTCTTTAACCTTCCAGTTTTGTCCAACTGATGTTAAAGCAGAAGAGATGATTTTTTTTTTGTTAGCACTTTTCAGAGACTTCTTAGAAACTTTGTGTCTAATTTTCAGAGTAGTCTTTTATGCACCAGAGAGTCATAGCCTGCCTTTGTAATGCTATTTTATTGTGGTGCTTTTTAAATTTTTCAGTAGTAAATAATAGACATATAGAAATGTTTTACTTTTTTACAAAATGTTATACTACTCATCTGAGCCCTTCTTTCAACCTGTCTTCCCCACCCTTACTTCAGCATATGAAATTTATGCTCACTCATGCCTCTGTTTCTGTAATACAGAAGCGCCCACTCCTGTACATGGCTTTACTGAACTAGCTACTAACAGATCCTGCTAGGGTTTAGATATTCTTCTGTGGAGAACTGATTAGTAGTAAATACAGTGGGCACCAAACTTGCCTTAAACTATGCATGTTGTATAATTCACAAGTGTAACATAAACATTTTAAACAGGTTTTGTACAGTCTGACACTCAGCTGATTGCTGTACAACATCACCATGGGCAAAACCCAATGTGCCATCAGAATTACACTTTTCCTGGTGGTCAGATGACGATACCTCTGAAGTGTCACTGAGAGCATCATCAGAAGGCCACAGAAGCATAGGTCTGTCTGTCTTAGGGACAGCCTTTCTGCTGTGCAGTGATGTAGCAGATGTCCTGTGGTATATAGAAAGGAAAGAAGCTGAATGTATTGTCTGTGCTGAAGGTGAGTTTATAGTGCTGGTAGTTAGAGAGGAAATTGCTTTTGATCATTATCAGTATAACATTTGGTTATCTGTGTAGCAGTTCTGTCAGGGCCTCTAGCACAGAAATAATTTCAGTAACAGTTTACTGAAGCTAAAAAGGCCTGTGCTTTGGAACTAAGGCTAGATCATCTGGAAGCAAAAATCTGAGAAAGGATAATCTGGACCCCATGGCAGGAGGGACTCCTGGCATGAGACAGACTGTGACCTAGTTCTTCAAAGACTGCCCGGTGCTCCCAGCCCCTGTGCTGATCTTTAGAACTCGAGGTGAACGCATCTGCTCTCATTGCAGTTGCATTTAGTGGGAAGAGGTTCCCTTTTGTAATCCAGGTTGTCGTCCACAACCATCTCCTCAAATTCACTCTTGACCTTTCTGTTCTTCGCTGCTCCAAGCCTCATGGTCCAAAAGCAGCCTTCAGAAGAGGCTGTTGCTTCTTCTCAGCTGTTGCTTGGTATTGATACTCTGCTTGGTCACTGCTGTGCTAAATTTTTTGATTTCTTCACTGTCAGTTCTGATTCGTAAGAAAGCTGCTCTGTGCTGAGGGAGTGGAAAAAAAACATCCCACAACCTTATTATGTTTACTACCAAACTCTCAAAAATACATGATCCAGTAAATCACTTGTAGTATCTGGTCCATAATGCACTGAAAACTGGTGACACTCTAGCCATACACCCTGTGAGTGTGGGTTATACCGGAATAATATTTTCTAACATATCAGTGACAAAATGCTGCTTTGATTTACTAGACAGCATCAAGCTAGTAAGTCTGTGACACATCCAACTTAGCAAGCCTCTTTTTTTTTTTCTGCCAACACTGAGAATAAATCCTGGATTTTAGGGAAGGAGTATTGATCTATGCGTAAGCCAAGATTGTTTCAATCTCTGTATTTCCCATTTAAGCATCACGGGAATCTGGAGAATCAACGGAAAGCAGTTTATCATCTAGTGCCATGCTTGCTGCATTGTTATGTTAGCTTCTCTGTAGGGAGAAACTTGAAGGCGATATTTGAGTAACAACTTGTTTTGGTTTGCCCCCTTTTACCAAAGGTCTCCATTCTTTAGGCACTCCCAGGAGTGCCTTCACATATGCATATGTAAAATGGAAATGAGTTAAACTGGCCTTTCATATTAATTTCTCATGCTCTATCAGCATTATTATTATTACTACTATTGGTGTTGTTGTTATTATTATCATCATTATTATTATTATTACTGTCGTTGGTGTTGATCCTTTGTGAGCAGCCCCTGTGCCTGGGAAGCATGTTGCACTGGCATGTTTGAATAGGAGAAGCTCTTATCAGATCTTTCTTTCTTTGTACTACATTGAAGAAGGAGCTGGCAAATTCTTCTGTGCTGAAAAACAGAGAGTGTAAGCTACTTTGATGTTGTATAAGTTTGAACAGCTTCTAGACATGTACAAATATGCTTTAAGATACGTATATCATCTGAGGATGAGAGGCTGAACCTGTCTGAGGAGACTGGGACCCACGTTCTTTGGGATAAAAATAGTATCTTATCACGTGCCTCTCTGACTTTGTATCTGGGATTTGGAAGGAGTGTTTTCCTGCCAGTATATCAGTGCCTTGAGTAAGGCAGGGATGTATTTTTCTGTTTCTTATTCTCTGTTTCATGCTGAAGTTAAGAATTATGTAGCAATGCCAAACATGCTGAGTGTAAGTATATGTTTAAAAATGAGGGTGTCCTCTTTCAAAGTTTTTCAGAATATGTATTTCCATGGTATGTGCATCCTAGGAATGTTTCCTACCCTTTACCCAAGTGCTGTCAATGCAACTCTTGTATTTCATGCATAAGGAAAACCAGAGCAGCAGTACTGCTCAATGAGCATTCAGTAGCAAAATAAGTAAATACATCTACTTTTGAGTAAGTAGTGGTGGAGTATTGCTTCATTTGAAGTCTTTTAGTCTGCCAAAGAAAAAAGGAGATTCACATATGTTATACCAGAAAAAAGTATACTTCATAACATTGTGCTTCGTATGAAAAGGTAACCACATGTAGAGTTTGTTGATGCATTTCTGTGTGAGCAGTGGTGTAATAATTCTACTTACACTTCAAAAATAGGGCTAAAGAGGTGCCACTGAGATTAGTCCAGATGTTTTGTAGCCTCATTGTGCCCTGGGTGTACCTAAACACAGCATGCCTTGTCAGCTGCCTTTAAAACAAGCACAGATTTCTTTAGTACAAGCATAGGTCTGTTCTACTGCTCTACTGCTGCAGCGCCTGGGCTGGAGCTAGACAACAGCCTTTCTTTTTCTTCCCAGCTTGGAGAGTGATCAAGCTAATACACAATTCTCTGTGTCGATTTACTTCCAGAACTGACTCCTGGACTGCTAATTCTGTGGTTACATTCAAAGGGAGATTTGCATTGCGGAATAAAAAGCCAAGGTGCTTCTCAGCATGCCTGCTCACAGAGCTGACTGCAATGCAGTGTGTGTGGATGTACCCAAGTAACTCATCATGGGCAGCGGTCTGCTGCAGAAGCAGGGCGTTCAGCATAGACCAATTTACTCTACTCTGAGGGATCCACTTATGTGGTTTGTTGGACTCAGTTTGTTCAGAGTCCTGCTCCATAAACCCACTTCTCTCCAGGTGAAACAGTGCTGGGTTTGTTCTATTATGCTGTTAGAGTTTCGATTTATTTCTGGAACACTGCCCCCAGAATTTTTGAGCCTGCAACAGTGCAAAAGGTTTTTGTTGATGTTCCACTTTGTCAAACCCTTTCTGAAAAATCAAGTCCCCAAAAAGCACCTCACTAAGCTGAAGGGAAAGTCTATTAAAGAATACTCATATACTCCCAGGGAACTGGTGAGAAGCTGAAACGTGCCATGCGTGTTTCTTTGCTACCTGTAGAGAGGTTCCATGCAGCCCAGTGGGAAACAATAGTTTTTCATTGTTTGTCACTGATCAGGTTTGAGTAAAGGTTTTACTATGATACTAAAACCTTATATATTGTGATCTAATATAAGCTGGAGTAGTAACTTTAAATATTCTTCGCTTTGGTATCATAAAGATGCAGTGGTGTCCCAGCATGAAATAGAACAAGATCAATTATAAACCCTGATTTTTAAATTATTTTTTTTCAGACCTTACATGATTTAGACAAAAGACATCCTTTTAAACTCTTAACATGCCTAATGAGAAAGGAGTCAAGGATTTGCAATTAAAAATCAAAGTGACTGTATTTACACACAAACCTGAACTTACTTGGTATTACCAATTTCTCTGGAATAATTCAGACATCAGTGAGCAAGGTTTCAGTGTAAAAGAGAAGTGATATTCATGAGTTTTACTCTGGCAGCGTGAAGAACTTTGATAGTCTAAAGGAGGGTTTGCCTGCTGAAGAGAAAAGAAAGTGTATGTATGTGTGTTTTGGGGAAAGATTATTACTTTCTCTTTTTTTGGAGGAGGAAGAGTCTATGTTATTTTAAGTTAATTTATTTACATCACCTGATAAACCACAACAAGGTAATAACACAGACTGTAGATAGTAAAATATACTGTTAAAAAAATCATAAAAGTAGATCTTAGACTTAATAACTGATGTCTGCCTTCAGTGAAACTCCTTTTTTCCTTCCCAGCTTCCTGTTGTTTGCAGTGTATTCTGGGTGATATATGGCCAAGTCAGGTCAAATCATAAAGTCTGAAAGGCAAGTGTGTTACTCATCTTCGGTGGTTACTGGCCTCTCTATAGCTGTTGACCAAAACCACCTGCCGCCAGCAACATGCTCTTGTCAGCTGTTGTACTCTTACCTCAATTTTCAGCAAAAGGAGCACAAAGCCCTCCTCCTTACAGAGGTCATTTGGGCATTTAAGCAATGCCAGAACATGCCAGTAGCCCGCATGCCTGTGCTTTCTCTGTGCTCTGGGATGTGGTACAGGAGGAATGAAGAAGGACGGATACTTTCCCTGTGAATGCTTGCTGCCACACAATCCCTGAGCGCCACTGGGATTCCCAGGAGAGATTTTCGTGCACAGCGATCGACAGTGAAGTCACCAAATGGCAAAGGGGAGATGTCTGTACTGGGTCAAAGAACAGGCTTTTCTGAGTATTTGACTTAATTGAAATATGCAGACACTAGGAAAGAGACACCATCTGGCTCATTAATATCCTTGTCTAGGTCTTTTCTTCAGAGTTGTGTTAAGGATTTCAGGGGACAGGAGTGAAAAAAATATGAAAGGTGAAGGCAGAGAAGCAGGGCTATACAGTAATGTATTTTGTTAAGTCCCATCTCCCTCACAACACAAGAGGAGAGGGAGGGGTTGAGGGGAAGTTTCTGTAGAGGACTGTGTGAGAGAAAAGGCGATCCAAGGGCTAAAGAGAAAGGACCCAAAGTGATTTGAAAGATGAGTCAAAGCTGGATGAAGTGAAAAGTAAGGTCCCTTTACCAGCCCAAACCCTAAACTCAAAGAGCAAGGCAGGAAAAAGGCACAGGAAACAGCAGGGAAGATCAAGGGAAAGAAAAGCAAAGAGGAAAGAAAGTATGCTGAAAGTACACAGGGAAATGGCAAGAGGTATTGCAATATAGGAAAGAGCAAGATAACCACAGGTTAGGGAACCGCTGGGAGTACTGACTTCACAGAGAGGACTAGAGAAGGAAAAAAGGGTGTTTTCCAAAGATAAAAGAGGAGACACTTAGAAGTGGGAATGATAGATTAAACCCACCAAATTTCAAATGACAGGGAAAGCAGTAAACAGAGAAAGTGAGCTAGAGATGAAGGAGCGAAAAAGTGAGGGACCATTAGAATGACACCACTGGCTTGGGGAGATGGTTCATTATCTTTGAGGTGTGGTGATTTACTATAACTTCCAAAAATCATACCATTAGAATTCATCTGGAAGCTTGGCCTAAGTGCTTAGCATGAGCTTCATGAGTGGAGCACGCAGTGTGAGAACAGCTATGCAGTCCATGCTTTTTTCCCATATATTCAGCATTTGTTAGTGATCTTAAGACATCCAATTATAACTTCTGGCACCAATCTGGGTGCATGAGTCCTTGAGAAAATATTGAGTCAAGAGCTGGTAGGCAAACAAACAGCAGGTTACCAGCAGGTAACTTCCCATTAGCTTCTTTATTTCAATTCAATAGGAAAAGGATAGTTGGACAGTCCCCAAAGCAAAACATTTTATTAACTCTGTGCAGCATTATTCTGCCATGTGCTTTGGCTTTGAGGAAGGAAATTCTTGCTTAGGTCACTTGCACTTGTGTCCATGATCAGTTAATAAAACAAATAGACCACCTTGACTGCTGCAATTATAATCCTTAAGCCACTGGATATAAAACTAAACTTGGGCATTCACATTCTCCTAACATAGCTTGAAAATAACAGAGTGAGTCTAGGGGCAGGTCATTCTTTCTTGTCTGGAGACAAATTAAAGCAATAAAACATACTGTACAAAATAATTAACTGAATGCACAGAACTATATAAGTTTCACCATACAGAATGTAGGAGAAACAAGTGCTGCTATACATTATCCAATTTGTTGAACACGGTATTTTCTATTGATTTTAACAACTTATTATATGCTGACTATTACCTAAGCTCCAGTGAAGGGAGAAGTTAAACACAGGAAGCTTTCCTGCTAACCAATCGTATTAGGAAGTTGCTGTGAAGAGCAAAACTAATCCTTGTTTCTTTAATCAAGCCCAGGAGTACAAAGGCCCTTGGTTAACCTCTGGCCATCAGACATTTTGCAGATTTGGTTGACCAACTGTTGGGTGCTGGCTGGGGAGCTGAACTGAAAGGACTCTTTAAGCAGGTGATGGAGTGTCTCACTAAATTTTACACAACTGACAGTATCAGAATGACAACTGAAACATCTTTTCTGGCGTTTCTTCTGTGAGACATAGTCTTTCATCTATAGGATTTAGTCTCTGATTTCCCAGTCACTGTCAGATGTATTAAACAACAGCTGACAAGAGACATCAGGAGTACTCTGTGCAAAACTATTTCTATGTTGCCGTGCTTGAATTTTGCCTAAACTGGTGTCCTAGCAAATTTTGTAAAAGCTGAATCCACACATCACAAAAAACCCCTTTTTCTTCTTTTGTGTGTTATCCCATTTTGAGTCTTCCCAGCACACTTGGGAGTTAGAATCTCCTAGCTGAGTGCTGTTCCATGACAGCTTCATGATGTCTTTTCCAGTTGCATTAATTTATTATGCTTTGGAACCAAAAAGGGCATTGTTAACGTACATTTCTTCTGTTGAAGTCATATCTTGGAAAAAGTCAGTTCCTGAAGCAGGTTGGACCTGAATGAAAATTGAGAAGGGAGTTTCTGAAGAACATATGGGTACTGCAGGCAAGAAGGCTGATATTTCTGTGGGTGAGCGGCTCTCTTATGAGCTGCCGACGGAGTGGTTCCTCAACAGTGCTCTGTGGTAGGCATTTCCACTGGAAATGTTTTGTCAGGCTGTCTGTAGTAAAACCAAGATCTTGTTCTTTTTTCTTTTTTTTTTTTTCTTTTTTTTAATCTTTTCTTTAAATGCCAGAAAAATAAAGGAAAGAGGAGTGATACAAATCCTGGTGTCCTGATCGATTCCAGTTACAGATGTAATGGTGTTTTATCTTTCAGACTTCCCTTGCAGCTTCTCTAGACTGTTTTCTGCTCTTAACTGTTTTGTAGTTTTGCTGTGATGCAGTCTGAGTTCAGAGGTGGTTGCATAGCAGTGCTGGATGAACCAGTTCCTGTATATTTTCTATATGAATTGGAGTAGCAGAACACTCTACACTCCTGTAGTGACGAGCACTTAAGTAATGTATTCTTAGCAGTATTCTGGTTTTACTTCTTTTCTGTGGTTGTCCTCAACTGTTATCACACCAGGCCAGTGTATTTTTCTTGATTAATTGACATAGTTTTAATCTACATTTTACTCTGCCAGAAATAAAAGAGAAAGCTCTCAGGTATCCAGCAGAATTCACTGATTTCATAGGGAGTGGGGGAGAAAATCTGGCTGTAAACTGTCTTAAAAGCATTATAGATTTTAGGGTTCCAAATTCCTTATAAATCAGTGTCTGGAAATTGCAGTTATACATAGGGTAGGTTTTGCCTATTTTAATATTGAGATACAAATTACAGACCTTCCATAACGCATAGTTCATATAGGCAAAAATTTCTCATGAAGAAGGGAGGTCAATTTTTGGATCTGCCAGGAAAACAGGAGAGAAAACCCCATTCTAATAATGATGATAAAGGGGATAACAAGCTAGGAGGTGGGATGATCAGAAAGAGATTGTAAATTTGAAATCAAAGGAAGCAGAACATTGCCAACTTTTCCATCTTCATCATTTTATAACGGAATGTAGGAAAGTGATTGCTGTCATTAGAATAAATAAAAGAAACTGCAACTGAAGTACCAAGCACTATAAATGACAAAATTCATCCAGTATGAAGATGACAAGTACTGTGCTTGATAGAGAGTTTCTGTCCCCCATATTGTTCTACACACATCAACCAGAATTAATGTGAGATTCTGTTATTGCCTGATGTATTCTCTCATTTCAACTATCAGAGACAGAACAAAAAAGAAGGAAGTAAATGCAGAAGCAACAAATGCTTTGCAGGAGCAGTTAAGTGAGAGGTAGAGCTGAAGGGGTAGCTTCATACCACCACCATCTTGCTGTTTCAGCAATAGTTACATTTGCTGTTGCTGCAATGACAGGCTCAAATTGTCATCAATAAATGTTGATTTGTTTTCACCTAATAAGAGTAAGCAGCTCCCACTCAAAATCAATTTCAGCTTTATTGACAAGGCACTGCACATTTCTCTTTGCCGTGACTGTGCTACATAAAGGAACAATTGAATTGAAAATTAAATGCAGAGTAATTGAAAATAAAATATGCCTTTCTGAAGGAAAATTAGTGCTATGCTAAATATCCAGGAGTCAGTTATGTTGGGTTTTTTTTCCTTAAAAGGTAGAATGGGTCGGGCTAAAAAAAGCTAATTGTATAAATATGTACACATTAATGTACATAATTAAAAATGGACTTTAACATCAAAAGGATACAAAGGCTTTTCAATAACTTTCTAGGGTTTTGAATCTGTCAAAAACAGTACAGTTTCTGTGGTAATTATGCTTCCAACACATTTGGATATGCTAATTGGATCTAAGTTCTAATTAGTTTCTTTATGTGAATGACAATCGTGGAATTAATTTAATGCACTCTTGTTCTCAATTCAGTGCTGTTTTCAATATTTTTGGTACAGAAAATGTAGACTATCAAATGCTTTTCTTTGTAGGATGGCAGTGGTTTATCACATACAATGTACAGTACACACACTTCCAATACATTCACTACATTTCACTGCATTGTTACAGGTAACACACATCAGCAATTAGATTATTCAGCTCAGAGTGTTGGAGGGCTTTGCTGGAGGAGTGATGAGGACCTGGAACGTGCCAGCAGTCCATCCATACTGCTGTGAATGGCTAGACATGCTGTGGAGGTATAGAATAAGCAGAGAAGGCTACTATGATCTCTTGTTGGTCTTTGTGATCAGATGGGTACATGAAGAGAGGAAACCAAGCAGTAATAGTTTGTGCTTTTATTTAGAAATAGCTATTGGAAAGATGAGGAATTGGAAGAGATGATGCCTCATGCTTTAGTTCCTCCTCATATCCTATTGCTACTTCCAGTCATTTCTGCTGGAGTTCTGAATCCAGTAGATACTTGATTTAGTTATTACTTAAGATTAAAAGTATGCTCAGCATTACCCTTGTTCATTCTCTGACAATAGTATAACCTTAACTTCAAAGTAGCAAGGATTAGGACAGCTCTGAGCACATCTGAAAACAGCAGAGAGAAATGACTACATTGGTTTAAGGCCATCTTCTATTGGGAATCATAGAATCATTTAGGTTGGAAAAGACCGTTAAGATCATCGAGTCAAAACTAACTTCTATATCATTGCAGAAAGGTTTGGGTTTTTTACTTTCTTGAGGCACCCATTTCTTAAGGAGGCATCTTCCAAGAACTAATATGGATATATTGAAATTAAATAATTTAGAAGTTGCTCTAAAATAGCCTAGTGGGTGTAATGAAGAAAACAAATATTTCACGTGGTCCACTTCTTAAATTGTTAAATGTGTGTACTCTGAGTTTGTTCCTTCTTTTCTGTCTCACTTTGAAAGCTCTATGAAACACACATACAAGGGCTTTTCCCATGAAGGACTGAAAATAATATTTTCTGTAAATTCGTGTTCAGTCACGGTCAGCAAAGCTACTCCCATGCTTCCACAGACCCCTTTAGCTGGTTCAAGCACCCCACCATTTCTGTGACTGCGTTAAAGTACAGTAATGTTTTGCATGTTTTACAGTTGATATTTCTCACAGATTATAGGGCTGAATTCTCTGAAAGAATACTCTTAGTAGAGGCCACTAGGCCCAGCAGATTTTGTCAGAGCATGACATTCTGTGCCTTTAAATAGGGACATAAAAATCATCTGAGTTTAGAAGCTTAAGTTAGCTATCCAAATCAGAAGATGAGCATCCCTCTGTAGATTTCAGGCACAGTCCACAGAGAAGGCCATTCAGAGCAAGAACTGGTACCTGCAGGTGCCTACCTCTTTCTATAACAGGGTTACATAGGCAATTATTTTACATGCCATAATTGAGACTCTGCTCCAAAGTCCTCTGAAGTCCGTCATTGTCCTTCTGTTGGGTTTTGGATTTAACAGTGATAATTGCACGGGCCAGATGAATGTGGTGATGAATTCCAAAAATGAAACCAGTAGTGTTTATATGTGGTGCTAAGGGATGAGTGGTTGGTTGTTCTGTTTCTCTGTACCCAAAATAAGCATCTACCGTGATGTAAAAATGTGTGCAAGTTATATTTTAAGAGAAGCTAAATTACAGGTCAGTAGCTACTAAATTCAGGTTGAAGGACATTTAGTCCTAGAGAGATCCCTGGGAAAAAGCTTCTGCCCATAGAAGCCCAAGAAATATGATAGCACCAATGCAAAGCATCTCACAGCTGAATTCCTTTTTCTGTGTTATCTGTTACAGTACTTTCTCAGTGCTGTGATGTGCCTATCCAATAGTCTTTTCCTCAATCATCTTTAAAAGTGATTTTTAACCTGGCTAAAAATCACTGCTGTTTCATTATCAATGAGTAGTATAAGCTTTAATTAAAATTAGTGTAATTCCTTTCATCAGACTTCTGCTAGGAAAGATGGGCTGGAGCAGACAGCGTGCTAAGACGATGGTAGCTATTATTTCTCTAATAAGTGTGTTGTGATTTGACCCCAGCCAGCAGCTAAGCATCATGCAGCTCACTCACCTCCCCGTCACCCAGTGGGATGAGGGAGAGAATTGGGGGGGGAAGTCAAGCTTGGGGGTTAAGATAAGAACAGTTTAATAAGACAGAAAGGAAGAAACTAATCATGACAATAATAAAATGGCAATAATAATAGGATTGGAATATACAAAACAACTGATGTGCCATGCCATTGCTCACCATTCACTGACCGATGTCCAGTTGGTTCCCAAGAACCGATCCCCCCAGCCAATTCCCCCCAGTCTCTATACTGGGCATGACGTCCCACGGTCTGGAATACACCTTTGGCCAGTTTGGGTCAGCTGCCCTGGCTGTGTCCCCTCCCAACTTCTTGTGCCCCTCCAGCCTTCTCACTGGCTGGACATGAGAAGCTGCAAAATCCTTGACTTGGTCTAAACACCACTTAGCAACAACTGAAACCATTAGTGTGTTATCAACATTTTTCTCATACTGAATCCAAAACACAACACTATGCCAGCTATTAGAAAGAAAATTAACTCTGTCCCAGCCAAAACCAGGACATAGTGTATTACTGAAAGTAAGGTAGAAGTGTTGTTACAGCCATACTACGCTTAAAATGTTATTCATTAATATAAAAGTCCTCCCTGGGCTCTTCTAAAGCAAAACACATACCCCCAAACCCTGGATGCTATCATCCATTGCACACAGGTATTTAAAAGCACAGACTGATATCCCTAGTTGCTTCATTTGCAATTTAAAGAGGAATCTGTGAGCAAGCCCCTCCCTGACTTTCCACCCTATTGATTCCAGAAGGTGTTGTTTATTTGGTACGTTCCTGCTTAAAGGCACCTAAGAGGAATGACTGGCAAAGTTTTATGGGCGATGAGGAAATGAATTCTGTTTTCTCTTTCAGCTTGGCTGCTGGAATCCCATCACTGGTCTGAATGGGTCACTAACAGACAGAAAGTTGGAGAATAACATGCGAGGAGTGGTTCTGCGTGTGGTGACTGTGCTGGTAAGTAGATCCTCATCCTTTTGCACTAGCAGGAATGTATTTTCTTCCTCTTGCCTCATCTTTTTATTCAGTACACCATTTTACCAAGAACTTAGTTGCTGTTCGAGTGTCTGATTTCAGCTTCTCAATAGCAGAGCAATGGAGTAGTTTCCACAAAATAAAATTATTTATCAGTACAGTTCATTTCAGAGTGAATCAAACACATTAAAACCCATTTCCTCCACAGACACATACTAATTTAGATAACACAACCATATGAATTTATAAACCAGAACTTCAAGTGCTCTGTAAGCTAGTTACCTAGCTGAAACTCTAAATGATTCATAAGATATAGCTGCCTTCCGATTACCTCGCCAAATTGAGTGTAGTCTGACACAAATTGCTGCACTTGGAAAATATTCAAGGTCATCTTAGGGTGAGTAACATTAGTTCAGTAAAACATCTACTGTCCCCTCCTAGCTCTTCTTCAGCCAGGTTCTTTCCCTCTGTGAACACCTTGCATTAAGCAGCTGCAGCGAAGTTGTTGGTTTAAAACTGAACAGACAATGTCTACCAGAATAGGAAGGTACTTTGTGATATGAGGCCTGTGTATTCCCTGTCATAAACTTTGGCTGCTTGAGCAGGAGTTGTTAGAGTAGAAAGAAAGAAAGAAAAAGAAAGAAAGAGAAATGAATAAGAGATGTATAGGCCTCTTTGGACTGATGCCCAAACACAAAGTTGACCCAGGGCTGCAGAACTGTAAAGGTTATATTTAACTACTTCCTTCTCTTCACTATCTACTCATGTTTTTCATTACCAATTCAGTGTTTGAGGGCCTGACCGCTTACTTGTGAAGAGCAAGGCAAGAGTGGTTTCCATGGTTTGCATTGCTGACATTGCATGAGGAAGGAAAAGGCGCAGTCAGGAGTGGAAAGTGAAATCACCAGAGCATGTCAGTGCCACAGAGCGAGCAGTTTTGCACCCCTCCAGTTATTTTATGGGTCTTTAAAAGCTATTATCTGTCAGGGGGTCCAGTCTGTTCCAGCTCTTAGTAGACTAGAGAACTTCCTGTGATAATATCTACAAAACAAAACAAAAAAACAACAACAAAAAAAACCCCAACCAATAAGAAGGATGAATGCACAGAAAAAGACATAGCAGTACAATGGATTTTCTTATACTTTAACTGCATGTTCATCACAATAGCATCATGGTGGCAGTGGCTGGTCTTTGTGTTTTGCCTGATACGTTATTTGATTCAGTGTAATTTTCTGTTGACAAAAGTGATCTGTGGATGTTGTCTAGCAAAATAAATTCAAATCAGAGTCTCAGACTTTTCTTTCGTATTTCTTCTTCCCCCTCTCCCCACTCTATTCCTCTGATTTCATCCCCAGTTATTTTAGTTAGCATGCCAGAGAGCATTCTTCCTTCAAGTCATTATAGCATGAATATTTAGCAACTTGCAAAAATACAAAGAAGTCATTAGTTATGCTGATAGGATTCTATATTAATAATAAAAACAGAAGGCAGACATTCAGAGTTCAGCACATAGCACATTACAGTTCTGTCTCCTCGCTGCAGTCCTCAAACGCTGCCTCATGCGAGCACACAAAAGCCATTTGGTTTTGTTGACAGTTTTAAAGCACACCTGGTGACAACTTCCATGCACAACTAGTGAAAAACACGATTAGTCTGAACTGTGCTTTGTTAAAATCTGCTAACTTATCATTTTGCTAACTGAAGCTCTTTTTTATGTAGAACGTGCACTGAAGGAAATATATGGGGAAGATACAAACGATTTATATTGGCTTCATAGCATAAGCCTTCCTTTATTGTCTTAAAATGGTGGAGCTTTGCATGGCTGGTCGGTGCAATCTAGACAAAACCAACTGTGAATCACACTACAAATCGAGGTTCATTTGATTTTACCCAGCAATGATGAGAGGCAAGGATTTTGTAAATGGTGTCAATAAAGGGAGGAAGCAAATACCTATGCCAACTCATGAGCCAGAAACAGTATTTTTCACTAGCAGTTCCCTTGACTGATGGTACTTTCCCCCAAACGCCAGAAAACAGGAAGATAAAATACTATTTCCCTCTTATCCACAAACTTTCACGGCGCTGAGAGAGGCAGGCAGACACTGACAGAACCTCAAGCTACTAACCGAAAGCCTGAAGAGAAGTTGAACAGTGCAGATGCCAGAATTGCAAAGTGCTAATTATTGCTAACCTCTTCTAATCTTTGGATATCCACGGATGTTGCTGGCACCCCTGTGGGTGACAAAGCATTATTTAGGGTGCTCACTCTCTAGCAGTTTCTCTTACTGCTCTTACTATGCATAAGTAAGGGTTATTCATGAGGGTATGCTGGCTTCTAAATAGCTGTCATAAGTATATCATTATGTGAAACATATATGTTGCTACAGGATAAACTTATAGGGCCTTTACTTGTTGCTAATTATAGCTTGGTTTCCATCTTTATTCACATAGCTTATTATAATGGCGCAATGTCATTTTTACTGGAATAGAATGAATAAATAGATACAATATTTGAATTTGAGGGGGTTCTTAGCTAGGATGCCATAACACTGGAAATTAAGCAAAGCTATAAAAAAAGTATTAATACTTGTTTTCTCTCATTTTAAAATTAGACTTTTAGTCCCTCTGTTGTTATTCAGTTTAGAAAAGCTTCATCAACAAAGATGCTGACTAGAATTTTATTAAGCCCTATTCATTTTACAGCTATTATCAAAGGAAATCTGTTGTTAAGGCCATTAATTCTGTGAAATAGAATAAAAATTTCAAGTTATAATTTGGACAAATCAACAGAACTCTTTCAGGTAAATCAAGGCTGTGGTGATAGGTGGAAGTGCGGTGTTCATCTGGTTCTGTATCTGCTGGAGATGACAAAACAGGAGGCTTATATTTAACTTGTGTGATGAAAGTGTACGATTCTTGCTTTTGATGAGAGTGCAAGAGGGATTTCACCCATCAACTTTATTTTAGCAACGATCTTTATCATACTTCCTTTTCCATCTTCTTCCACGTTCTTCAGTTAAGTCAATAGGTTTCCGTTAAAAGTAAAGAATCTTTTATTGACTATGAATGATTAGTTATTATTATTAATTCTGCCAGTTTCTAACAGTATGGTCTTGACCTGGGAAACAAGAAAGCTTATGTTAAAATTAAATAATAATACCTTTGAATATGAATAGGTTTCTTTTTCACTGAGATTTGAGAAGTTAACATTAATTTGTTAATTTGTTCTGTTAATGCTTTGAATCTGTCATGTCTTTCTAGATAGCAACCTTTAACCTCTTCCAATTTCATTTTGTTATGCCTTCAGATTGAAAGGGACACATTCTAAAAATTGCAGTAGCATTTGAGAGGATAGCAAACTGCAACAACTGGGTTATACTGCATTATACTTATTATGAAATATTCTGTACTCTGAAAATGATAAATGATTGCAACTAATTTTCCCAAAGCATTCCTTCAAAAAGCGAGTGCTGAACAATTCCCATCAACTGCATCCATCTACTAATTCCTTTCCCCAGAAAAATTTAATAATTCTGGGCTATGTACCTGCAGATCCAACCCGAAAGCTCTTTGTGAAGATGACAGAATACAGTATGTTCCCAAATTGGAAATCTCTGATTTCATTTGGCAATGAATCCTGGCTCCTCTGAAGTTAATGGGAATTCTCTCCTTTGCATAAATAGGAATAAGAAATAATTCTTTGTGTTTTATTCTGAGGGGAACTACAGTCATGCCTGTGTACCTGTGATTCACTGTTTTCCATCTGACTCGGATTAGTACCACACCTTTTACACTTCTAGAAAAGGTTTATGTTGTCTGACTTAAATATTGGATGTCTCTGTCTTGGACTGCTTCCCCACATGCAGCCAAAGTTTAAACTTTGTGTTTGACAAGTTACTTCTAAGTTCAAGTGACTTGCTGGTGAATTTCTGAAATGCATCCTGAGTTTCTGAAATGTAGCTCGAATCAAAGGGCAGCATAATAACTCCAAACAAATTCAGAGTGTCTTGAATGAACAATTGTCCAAGAACAAATTTAGCTAGATATCCATTTTGGCTATTTCAGTTTATCCTCCTCTTTTTCAGCTGCTCAGTTTTATTGAAAGGGAGCTAGAATACAGCAGATATTCTCATAATATCATTTTAGTAGCAGTGGCAATTAATGAATTATTCATATGAATGTTAAGCCGTCAGAAATGGAATGAGATTTGGCCTGTTTGACAATGAACAGGCCAGCAGGTATTCGCAAAATCGTGTTTCTAAAAAAGCCCCTGTTGTTTGAAAAGGAAAAAGTTTGGAATTCCCCATTTTAAAGAATTAATGCCTTGATTGAAAAGCACAGAGCCTTTTCTGAAAGTGCATAAGGTAAAACTTCCTAATGCTGCAAAATATATTTGTGACTTTACATGAAAATTCAATACGGGTCCCAAACAGGAGGCATGTATTTTCATATCTGGATGGTTCTGAAAATGGAGGCAGGATGAAGGAAAGTTAAAAAAATAGCAAACGATACTGAATTATGCTTTATCGTACATCCCTGTGCACTGTTTCTTGAGAGTTATTACCCAGGTTCCTTGCACAGAGCTAGGCAGACCAGAGGCAGTGTGTTGAGCCTTGGCTCCAGGTGGGCACCGTGGGCTGTGGTGTAGCAAGAGGGCTGGCAGAAGGGTAGACAAGCATAGCAAAAAAAAAAAAAAAAAAAAACCAACGAAAAAAAGAAAAAAAAACCCATCATTTACACCAAGGAAAATATTATCATATGTGGACTAGTTTAATTCTCAACGGTTGGCAGTAAATGCATGAGCATTTGTTGTCCAGATTAGGAAAGAAACAATCCTGAAAGCAGACAATATCTTTAGGGACGTGAGCTGGCAGGAGGTCTGCATCTTCAGTCCCTTTTTCTATCAAACTTGCCACTCAGAGAAAAGATAAAAAGTAAGATATGAAGCTAAGTTCAGGTTTTAAAAGCTGAGAGTATGTTTGGATTTGACTTCCAACACTGGTTTAAACAAAGTAAAAAAAGTCCTTTCCAAAAAGCTGGAGTGGCTTTCAGAGTGAGAAGAAAAAGGAAAGGCATAAGACATTTTAAGCATACACAGAGGAACAAACAGTCAGAGGTGATAAAGGTTAAAAAACAATGGCAGGACAAAAACATCAGTGACTGACTAAAACAAAGATCAACTGCAGCAAAGGTTACACATGGAATACCTCAGGAAATATTGAATAAATATTTTATAACAGTGCACAATCAGAATAGTGTCATAGATAATGCCTCTTCCATTTTCTCCCATTTTTTTGGTGCTCACTTTTCTCAGGTAGTCCTGATCCCTTTTCCCATTTCCAGAACTGAATGATGTGCACTTCTGTGGATCCTTCTTCATTCTGTCAGGCTGCACTTTCTATGCATCAGTGCCTACAATATTTTAAAAAAATAACATTATTTAAGGCACATATTGTACTAAATTATATATTGCTCTGTGTCTCGACAATATTGGCATATTGGACTATAGTGCACTGTAGTGAATTTCCTATGGCAGCAGAAGTATCGTAGGAAGTGGTAAGGTTAATTAAGAAACATTACTTGACTATCTTCATCAGCTGTACTATTTGTCTTTTGAGCAAACATATTTTACTTTTTTATCTGTAAGGGATAAATCCTTCTTTGATGACTATTTAGGCACCTAAGTTTGAATGGCAGAAAAGTTGCGTGTGGTATAGTTTATTCTATCTGGAGTCTGTCATAAAATCTCCATATACTATAACTCATTAGTCTATTTAATGTATACCATGTGTGCTGTAGTTAAAATATTTCAAAAATACTTGAATTTTTAGAATATTCCATTGCTAGTTGTAAAGAAAGCAGAATTTCCTAGGCAGCAACAAAACCCTGTGTCTTGATTTCTCTTCCTTCTTGCTGCCTATGTCCATCTTTGAAAGAAAGTTGGAAAGAATGGATCTTTTGTAGACAAACATATCAAGAAAAATGTTCAGTGAAATGGTGGTAAATTATAGCAACAGTGGTAGACGTGTTCATTTCATTGGTAAATGAATGAAATCATCAGGAGTAATGATGCATGACAGGATTAGGCTCGCTATTTACTGTTCTTCATAGTTATCCTGGTTGTTGACCGAAAGCTGTCGTTCAGTATATGCGTGACAAGACTGGCTTTCACCTATGGAAAAGTCAATTGGTGTTGGAATAACTTTTCATGGGGCAGATTTTTCAATCTGGAAACTTGAATTCAGATTTCAGGGCATGATTCTGGACAAGCATTTATCAAAACTGAAATTTTGACATTAAAAAGAATTAGTCACTTTTACAGGTTTTAATAATAGTTGCTCATTTCTAATATAAGGAGGATTTTTTTTAAATGGCTTGGGATATATGCTGGCAATATGAATCGCTTTTTTAGTCTCTTAAAAGTTTAAAATTTAAAATTAAAAATGTAACTTAATTGGTCTTTGGTTGGATCAAATTGGATCAAATTTTTTCTCAATGATTCTAAGGGTAAGCAAATTATTATTAATAGTTACAGCAAATGCTTCTCATTACAACTTAAGTGTAGCTCTCGGAGCTCGTATTATACTTCCTAATGCTGAGAATACTTGGGCATTCAGTTCCAAGAAGGCTGTGGACTCTACTTTGCCTGAGGTTGTTCCAGGAAGAGTAGGTTCATGTTTGTCTTGCTTAGTCTAGGTAGTTTTATCCTGAGTCAGAGAAAGGAAAGAAGGTTTTAGAGATGCTTTCTAGCTTGCATTTCCATGAAACCATATCTATTTCTAGGCAAATACAAGAAAATAGGTTGGTATTACTGGAATAAAATAGCATAGTAACACGTATAGAGAATTACAAACTAAAGAGAGGGGTTTGCAGGAGCAGTTTGCATTGACCTAACTCTGCTCAGAAAATTTAATCAGAATTATTTGTAATTTACATATTTTAAAATATTGAGTATGCAGGAAATGCAATAGTGCTGTTATTCCCAGACTGTATATAATGCATTTTATACTGCTTCTTAAGTAAAGATTTCATCTTATGAAGGTGCTGGTTAGAAACAATTTTAATGTAAGAAACAGGCATTTTTGTTGCAGCTCTAAGCCTGACTATGTTATGTCATGCTCTTTACATAGACACTTTAATTTCTGAAAATAAGGAAAGACATCTAGACTTCAGTTGAGCCAGGTATTGTTAGAAAGCAAGGAGACAGTACCGGGAAATACTAGCTCCATAATGAAGTTCCCTAGTTTTTAGCTTATGCTCTCAAGCAGCTAGAAGCTTCAAGGCTGAAAGTTGCTAATAATTGCATTATGTGGCACTTATAATTATCACGAACATTCAGAAGACTTGATACGCATCTTTCTCCCTCTTCACCTTTTTTCTTTACTTACCCTGCATAGTAAATAGCACCTACTTTTTTTCTAGCTTGTGCTCCTATTCAGCACTTAGGAGCTATTAGCATATAAAAGTTGCTCCTTAAGCTCTGGTGCCTTCTGGCACTGACTGAACACGTCCTAGCTTACTGCACAGGCACAAACTTCCAGAATACATATTAGTGCCATACACTGAATTAAACCCAGACTTTCTACACTGCTAGTCAGCTGGGATGCTAATCCCTTCCAGACTTCTATAACCTTATCTCTGCCATTATATTGGCTATATTGTAACACTACTGCTCCTCTCCATGTATGCAGACAGCATGCCATCGTTATATGCACATCAGTGTATTTAATATACTTGGGTGCTTAATAAAAAAATGGAATCCTTAATATAGACTAGAGTCATAGCATCATAGGATAGTTTGGGTTGGAAGGGACCTTTAAAGATCATCTAGTCCAACCCCACTGCAGTGAGCAGGGACATGTCCAACTAGATCAGGTTGCTCAGAGCCCCGTCCAGCCTGACCTTGAATGTTTCCAGGGATGGAACATCTACCACTTCACTGGGTAACCTGTTCTGCTGTTTCACCACCCTCATTGTGAAACATTTCTTCCTTATATCTGGTCTGAATTTACCCTCTTTTAGTTTGAAATCATTACCACTTGTCGTACTGCAACCGGCCCTACTAAAAAGTCTGTTTAATCATTGCAGAGAAAGTAGCAGTATTAAAGCAACAAAGTGGAGAGGAGTGGAATTTGTGCATTTCTTTCTTGGGGACTAAGAACAATGACCCATAAACAAACTTGGAATAAAATAAGGTTCTTAAAGTGCCTCCTGCCCTCATCTGTCTAAGAACAATGACCCATAAACAGAGATGGAAGAAAATAAGGTTCCTAAAGTGCCTCCTGCCCTCATCCATCTGCCCTGCTTCTCTCCCGGGGGTTGCCAGTCCTGTTTAAGGTTAATTTACTAAGCAGAAAATGGGGACAGGAGCCATTTGGGCTAGTGTGATGGTTTGTTTTACAAGCTTTAATCTCAGAGCCTGCTGGGAAAACCAGCCTCTTTTGTTCTCAATTAATATTTCCAATCCGTTTTTCTGAAGTGGCGCGTGCTATATACTAGATGAGGTGAATATCAAAGAAGTAAAATGTTTTGGGACCTGGCTGGGGCCACAGTTTGACAGCAAAGTAGGTGCAATGCAAAACCTGGTAGGACCAACCTAACTCATCTGTATGTCAAGGGCTACCTCTCAAGGCTCCTTAGCTCTTACCCTCTCACTGACACTTACCCATCTGCTCTGTGGGCGTATTTGCATTCCAAGGCGATTCATATAGTTCACCGAGCACACAGGAATTTGGCTTTTAAACAGAAAGAGGTTTTTACTCTGATTGTAATTATCCTTCCATACTATGCAAGATAGAAAAGGAGGTGAACTGCATGACAGTGCAGTGTCATGAAGTATTATATGAATTCATTATGAATAGGAGCTCTTGCATGGCTGCTGGAAGAAGCATAATGAAGCTCCCAGCAGGTTAATATACCCATACTACACTTTTGTTAATTCCAGTATCTGAGCTAGCTACATTAAAGCTAGCACTGCACTGTTTAGACATACTCTAAAACACTCCAATCAATTCCAATCTCAAGCCATATTCCTATCATATAACTATAATGGTTCAGAAAGAGCTATTAGGTGCATTAAATTATTGTGAATTAAAATCAATACACAAAGCCTGGCTGCATCCTAATAGACCATTGCCATAGATGGCTTTGAAAGAAGCCTTAGTTCCATTGCAGGGCCGTGGGAGGTATTGGGGAGGGGGGCTAACATTTTTGTCTGTTTGTTTCTTCTAAATAGAACTAAACTAAATAGCATAATAAATCCAGAAGCCACCAGTTCATTCAGGTGGAAAAAAAAATTGTTTGAAGTACTGTAACTGAAAGCACAAACTCATGTCTTGTTGAAGAAGACATTAAAACTGTCATTAAAAAAAGCGAGAGACTAAGCACATGCATAAGGAGAGTGGTAAACAAAGGCCAAATATAAAATCCCCTTCCTTTAATATTGTATTCAGCTTCTGGGACATGAACTAGCTTCTTGCTGCAGGCAAGGAGACTTTTCTGTTAGTACAACTGACTTTCTAATCAGCCTATTTGAAAAGCATAGGATCCAAGAACAGTGGTTTTCGATGCCAATACTGTTACACAGCCCGTTGGCATAATAGGATATTGAATGAGTATGCTACCTTAATTATCCAAGATTTTGTAGGTTTGAAACCTTCATCTTTGTTTTAGTGTTATTAAGGGGTGGGGGTTGTGTTATGTTTTGCAGCAACTTTTATAACTGTTGCTAGTGGGAGAATTTCTGTAATGAAAGAATGAAATGTTTCAATTAAATTTTGGCCATTGATTCTAACATGAAGTAATGTACATTGCTGTTCAATTAAAAATAACAAGCTGCTGTGCTGTTCCTAGCCAAATAAAATCCCCCAAATGGTGGTCAATAAAGCACTTGATGAAATTAAGTATTTGGGACTGCATATTTCACTGAAGTCTTTTGGGGAAAGAAATGCAAAATTACTAACATATAAAAGTGAGTGTTTAATTATTTTATGAGTCAAGAAAAAAATAATTATGCCTAACAACAAGACAATAGCATCCTGTGCTTGAAAATGTTTCAGTTATGGTTTATGAGACTTAGTGCTTCTTGTTGGTTTTAATGGCTGTGCTTGGTCAGCCATCAGCCATTGGAAGGATGTTGAGAGATCCAGTAATGAGAGTGAATTTCAGTTTGGGGAGCAGTTTCTTAGAATTTGCAGGTGATGGGAGTTTTAAAGTGTCACAGTGAATATTTACTTCATTGATTGCCGAGGCTATGCTTGGGCTATGTGAATCATTGAATGTGCCTGTCCCCTGTTTCTAGAGTCAGTGCCGAGCACAGATTGACAGTCTTGCCCACAACTGAGCTTCAAATCTTGCTCCTGTTTTATCCTCTCTTTTTACTTTCAGTAGAGAAGAAGAGAAGGTTTAATGGATACAGTCCCATTTAATAAATACAGACTGTCAATATTAAAGTATTGTATTCCAGTGTGTTCAGAAATTTCTGATGAGTAGACACAGAAGTCATTTTCATATGCTTTATGAGTTCTAAACACTCATATAGTTACCTAATTTCAAAACTCTTTCCAAACATGGTAGAAGCATATAAGGCCATCCATCTTCAATTTTAGAGATGAGCCCCAATATCTGTTGTAAATCCCAGCAGTGATCAGTTTCTCTGATCTCAGAAGCCAATAACTTCTTGTTCACTTAATTTCTGTACAGCCTCCTGGCTAGGAAGTTTTTCTGCCCATACTAAAGGGAAAAGAGAATGCAGCTGGGCAGGAGAATAATCCCAAAATTTCTGGTTTGCTTTTGCTTTTCCATTTATAAAGTATGTCCTAGCATATTTTTTTTTTAGCATTTTTATCTTTAGAGCAAGCATAAGACTTTCATAAATGAGCGCAGCAGAGCAGTGTATCATGGCTCCATGTAGTTTCTCTCCTGAAATAGTTCTCAACTTAAAGCCACAGAATCCACCCTTGTAATTACAGAGAAAATCTGCCTCATTGCCCATTCAGTGATCTCCTGATGATGTGGTGTTCACGTAAAATCATTAACAGCTGCGCTGAGACCACCACTTCATTGTAAACAGGCCACTGAACGCAACTTTTTCTTCCTCTCACATATTTAGAGTGCTGTGTTGACTGTTTGAATGGTGCTTTTTCTGTTCTTTCAAGAGAGTTTTCTGTAATTTGTCCAAAAAGAGAGAATCTATACAAAAATACCAGAACCTCCAAAACCTGATTTTCATTGAAGAGCTAGAAGATGACTATCAAAGCTTGGAATTTAAAGTCACTATTGTACTGGCTGCTAAAAATCATCCCAAATAGAGACTCAGGGTTTAGGGATGTACTTTTTCCCTACATGTCAAATGTCCCTGAACACTTCACAAGCAATCGTTCTCTTGCTCTCCCTCCCTGCCTCCTCTAAGGCCTGAATTTATTGCTTGCCTTTATCATCCACCCCCATAGCACAGTTACAAGCCAATGTTTCTCTTTGATTGACTAATTAATTAACATAACCAAGTTAAACTGAGGGTAATTGTTCTTTTCTGCTATTTAGCTTGAGTATTGCTCCTTCTGTTTTCAAACATAAAGGCCTTCTCTGCCCAAAAGTTTTTCTCTTCTTTCTTTAACTTTATTAAGTGGTCTAGTAAAGGATATAAAAATACTACTTCAGACCAACTGTCACACCAAAATTATTGGCACATGTCTGAGAATTTCACCAGAGCAAATAAAAAACATAATTTGTACTTGGAAACTTAGACTCTTGAAACACTTACAAAACCTTGTGTTACTTCATTTTTATGTGCACCAGAACATAAGTCCTGAATAGGCAAAATTGTTAGCCATTTATCTTGTTGGAAGAAGCAATAAAGTGCAGCATTTCTTCCTGCTAATCTTGAATCTAGACTGCTCCAAGCTCTGTACTATCAATTTCTGATTTCCACTGATATGTTTAAAATAAAACAAAATAAATTCTCTACTCCCTACTTCCCACTGTGTAAAATTCAGGGCAGTGGCTGGGGGCTGGGTTTTGGATGTGTTACATTCCTTTTTTGTGCCTATATTGCTCTGCTATCAGTTCTCCCTGGATTAGGGCATGTTACAGCCACTGTTGTCCACTTGCAGTTTTACCCTGGCAAGCAGTCCTTTAAAGAGTAATACTTTTCTCTCCCTGGGTCTAGACATCTCAGTTTGGATCCCACTGTCCTTTGTTCTCATCTAATGCTTCCTTTCTGCTATTGGTTTTCCTGTTCTTACACTCATGCTTCGCCAGAATGCAGATAACATATGTAAGTACAAATGGTTTAAAGCATTAAAATAAGATAGAAGGAAAACAGTCTGCAGTTAAGGCATTCGTCCCTGACCCAGCATACTTGGATTCACTTCTCAGCTGTACAAGTCATGAAATCTGTGCATTTCAGTTCTGCATGTGGAAAGTGGTGATGATAAGTCTTCTTACTCAACCAATTATTTCAGTGATAAACCTTAATTTGTGAAATGTGCTCAAATAATATTGTGTTGAACATCTGAAAATAGGTTTGCGTAAGATCTCTGAGATGCTTAACCATTCCCTGGTACCATAAAGGGCACATTCTTGGTACTTCCCTCCCTTCTGCTTGTACAGTCTTACTCCAGCGCTCGTCCTGGCTGGCATTTATCTGGCAATTAGATCAACTCACCTGACAAAAATTGAGTAGATTTGTGCTGGTTGAGAGATAGAATTATTTTAATGAAGGAACCAAGCAGCAGCAGAGTTATTGCATAAGAAGGTAGCTAGTTGCTCTGGTGGAAGGAAGATGTTCAATTATATCCGTCTTAATATGTAGCACGTTGTTAACCTATGCCAGTCTTAACGTGTAGCTTCTTCCTTAAAAAGTTTTAGAAACCTAGTGCTAACAGGTAAATGAATGGAGACAAGTGGTTTTGTGAGCTGCTTCTCCAACGTACTTGTACTATCATGTCATCTTTTTCAACACTTTCCTTTTTTTATGCCATGTTGCCTTAATCTTGGGTCTGCCTTTAGCCTTCCTAAGATGTACGAGTCTGCTAGTATTTTTCAGCTTCTCTTGCTCAGGGGGTAATCATCTCTGGAACCAGACTTTGCCTTCTTACAGCTGTAAAAAGCAATATGCACAGCTTCACCCAATATAAACTTTACCTGTTAGCTGCTGACTTTCATTTTGCTGCAGGTAGCATTGGCTGCGTGGTGCTTAGCTATCTACCAGGGTTAACCCACAGCGCTGTGTAAAATCCTTTGATCCACATTGAATCTTAAACCAATCCTCCTCTGTATCAGGGCAGCACAGCTTAGTTCCCGAGAAGAAACCAGACAGTGATAACCGTGGAGCTATTTTGAGACGGAGCCCTTATCACAGGCTTAGTAGTGCTGCATTCAGTTGACAAGGAGGCGCACTGGGGGTAAAGTAGAAGGAAAGTAGCTCCTCTCTTAAAGGATCTCCATTGAGGTTGGATGCAAAGCCATCCCCTATCTGATGGCTATAGGGTCCAGTGAGGCAGATTACGCATCTTGCAAAACCAAGACATTAAGGGGGAGCAATCCATTCATTTCCTTTTTTTTTTTTCTCCTCGGTTGTGCACGTTGTGACTTCTTTGCTTTTCCAGACATCCCTGACTTTACAGGCTGTGAAGTCTGCTCTTGCCCCACAGAGGCTCATCAGTCCCCTAGAGAGGTGTCCCCAAAAGTAGAAGAAAAGGAGAAGCAGGTACAGTGGCATTCCTTGGATCACTTCACTGCATCCTAGAACAAATTAGGTTTGAAGGGACCCTTGGATGGCATCTGTGTGAAGCAGGGTTAATGTTAGAGCAGATTGTTCAGGACTGTGTCGAGGTGAGTTCTGAGTATCTCCAAGCAAGGCAATTGTACAGCTTCTCTGAGAAAGACCTGCTTATACAGTCTGAATTACCACTTGCTTTGGAGAGAAAGCATCAGGATTTTCCTGAATTTATTGGGATTGAATGGAAGATTCATCATCCAGGTGTGTTTTTCCACCTTCGAACTCATCAGTTAGCTTGTCGGGTTTTGACACCTACTTCCTACAAGCGTATTTTTTGTTCTCGGCATTTTTCTGTTCCTCAGGTGAGAAATGTCTTGGTTGGTTTTCTTTTGTGTATTTTCTTTCTACAAAATCTGCTTTCTCAAAGATAGAGACAATCGTTTTAACATCAGTACTGTAGGGATGTATATGTCTTTCCATTGGGGCTTCCATAACACCCTCCCAGGGTACAAAAGGGCAACTGGCACAGTTTCAGCCTGCAGCATTCATGGAGGGGAAAAATCAAGACAAATACTTTTGTCTTTTTTTAATGCCTTATGAGAAATGTAAGCAATTGCAAAAAAACATAGCAATAGATTTGTTTTGTTTGGAATATGATTAAATATTTTGCTTCTCCAGGCTTCAAAAGAAATTGGGAAGTGTTAGTTGCTTTGCATAAAGCTATTTGACTATTTATATTTCATTAAATATATACCACACCGGTCATTGGGTTTTTTGGTAAATCTCTCAACAGTAAACAATATTACACAGCTTAATAAAAGACTGAAATTAGTTGTGACAAACTGCATTTTAAACAGTGTTTTAAATCAGGACAATTAGTAATTGCTTTTTAACTAACAGAATAAAAATTCAGTTTATGAGCAACTATTTTCTAATAACTTAGAAGTGATAAGAATAAATCCTTTCTAATATGAAAACTACCAACTTCTAAAACACCCTTTGTATACATAAATCTTTAGAATTTTGTGTGCAGTGTGCTTAGATTGGTAAATTACTGTACTTATTTTTTGTGGAAACATTTTTTGCCGGTAGTTTGGAGTCTGTATGTAGGGAATCTCTCATCCAAGTGATCAGCAAAGCTGAATTCACTCTGTGTTTTCATTTAGGAGAGGCTTTCATCAACATAGTCGCAATTCCTTTAATGTTCCTGGAACCCAGGAACTGGAAAACCACTTTCAAAATTCACTTGCACTTGCTGTCCTCCATTTTTATTCCATTTGGCTGATCTTGGATAATTTGGAAGAAAGAAATTCTATCTGACAAGTGGCAAATAATAGCTTGAGACAATCAACCGTTCTGCCTTTTTTTTTTGGTTTGGGGGGCTTTTTTGGTTGGTTGGTTGGTTGGGGGTTTTGGTTTTGTTTTGGGGTGTTGAGGCGGGTGGGGCTGTGTCTGTATTTCCTGCAGTCAGAAAAGACCATCCTGCCAGTGCAGGCTGGTTGCATCCTTGCTTCTTTGGCAGCATCCTCAGCACGTGACTATCCTCATGAATGTTAACTCAAGCATTTACAAATGATGCTTTCTTATTCCGAGAACATCCTGCCTGCAATTCAGTGATACCTATTCATATAGAGTGACACACTAACAAACTAAAAATATTTAGTGGAGTATTAGTGAAAAATTTGTGGAAAGTACTTTGGCTTCAAAGTCATTGATAGAGGTGAGTAGTAGATTAAGAAAGAAAAAAAGTATTTAAACAAAACCAAAAATGCCTCTGGAGATACAGTTAAAGTTTGGGTCACAAATGCTACAGAAAATCAATTCTGTTTTCTTCTCTATGCTTGTGGGTTATACAGATAGGAAGAAGTGGTCAGGAAGGGGTTTCATGTACTTATGGCCAAGCCATGACAAGCCAGAACTAACTTTTTGCACCTCAGAACAGATGTTCCTGATAAACTCATACTACGTTACAGCACCAAGTAAAGAACTAAAAGGAAGAAATATAGAATTTTTTTTTTAAAGGGAAAAACAAAAAAATGTAAGTGTTAAGAGTGCCCTCATGCTTTTTGGGGGGATTTGAGGTGAGACAGATGTTCTCGGAGAAAATAAAGAACAAACATAAGTGAGATCCACCTATGGCAAATATATTTTTTGTGCTCAGAAATATGATCTCTTTTTGTGCTTGTGTGAAGGAGAATGTCTAGAAATTAAATACTTGACAGGAAGAATAATAGAAAGGGGACAAAAGAAATTAAAGTTAGCCAAAAAATGATTTCTTTCTGAAAATGTTATTAGAAATATTAATTTAAAAAATAGAGAAAAGAATTACAAATCTTGGGGAAAAGGAAAAGCAAAGCATATTGTCTGGAAATCTTACCAACCAATTCCAACTTTTAGTATGTATTTGTATTCTTTATTATGGTCATCTTTTTGATCAATATTCACCAATCATTCTTATAGACAAACTTAAGTCCCATAATTGATTCTCCCTAAACTAATTAAATCAATGCTCTTTTGATAGAACTGTTTAAAATCAACCAGCTTATATTCAGACTCAGATTAGAGTAGGACAAGCGTAATGCATGTTTCTGCGGTACGTCCTATTTTGCCATGTCTTTCATTCCTTACGGCATGAATTAGTAGTTGCGTTTTGTCAGATACAGTGTCTGCCCAGCCAGTGGAAACTGGCAGCGCTGTAGAATTGTCTGTATAGACAGACATATGTCAGCCCTACCAAGCATAAGTGTGGTCAGAAGGCATTACTGAAAAGCATTTCAGTTGTAATATTACAACAGAAGATTTACTTCTGAAACACACAATAGAGAATAAAATTCCTCTGTTGAAGTAAATACATAACAAATTAGCATTTTGCAGAATGCAAGAGGCACCACTGACAATGCACTGTAGGAAAATTTTGTATAAACAGTATTTAAATAGTTACTCCTTTACTTTTTTTAAAAAAAACAGCACCCAAATGTGGTGTGTAATTTTTTTACTAACAGTTGCCTCCTTTGTTTTCTATTTAGGAAGAGCCTTTTGTCATGGTGTCTGAAAATGTTCTGGGAAAACCCAAGAAGTATCAGGGCTTCTCAATAGACGTGTTGGAAGCCTTGGCTACTTACCTCGGCTTTAAATATGAAATTTATGTTGCACCGGATCACAAGTATGGGAGTCCTCAAGATGATGGGTCATGGAATGGACTGATAGGAGAACTGGTATTTAAGGTAAGGTTATTAATAACTTACCAAATAAGGTCATGTGATAAAGCTAAATAATATGTGGTATATTATGTTTACATTAGCCAGTAACCTTATTTAATGAGCCATTGATAGGACTTTGTTCATTGCGTGTCACCAGCATTTGATAGTATGCCCAGGTGCATTGGATGGTAAAAAAAAAGCTGGAAATAGTGCTTGCTTGTAACTATTTAAGAAGCAGGGCAATCTATTTTTTCCAACCAAAGTACAAGAGTATGAAATCTGAATACAGGCAAATAATGGGATGCACAGCGTCCTAATTAATTTGGCAAGACCTGACAAAAATGAGTTGAAGAGGCTGTTCGAAAGAGGAAAAATTGGTGTTGCAGTAATTAGTGCTACATTACATAAATAATGTATACCACTTAGAAAAATGTTGGTGTGATGAATACATGAAGTATATAATCAACAGAAAATGTTTTATTGATATATAATAACACTTACATTATGTAGATGTGTGAATCAAGAGTAGTATATTCTCTATTCTGTAATTAATAAACCATTTAGTCTACTTAATTTTACATTAAATGTTCAATATTGTTTCATAAATAAATTAAACCAAATAAATGTGCCATATTTTTCTCTTTTTTTCTACTCTTCACATCTTATCTGCTTGCAGTTTCTCCCACTGAGAGAGAAAGGGCAATGTAGACTCTGTTCTGCTGATGTCTCATTTGTGCCATGAGCATATATATTTTATTTGCTCTTCGTTAACCTGTAGAGGCAGCTTTTACAGCTATAGAGACCTACATTTGTTGTTTTTCTTTAAATAACTGCAGTAGATATTCATGTAAATAACTTACTGGTTGTTTATGGAAATGCTTTTCCAAATCTGCAGGTGGAATTTAATTGGTAATCACAGCAAAGAATAAGGAACAGCACAGTCAGATACAGGACCTAATCATTAAATACTTCAGCTAAAAGTTAGCAAAATGCTGGAAAAGAAGTCTTGCAGTAAAGGGAAATAAAAGGAGAAAGAAAAAATCAAAGAATGAAAAAATGATCCCCATGGGGAAAAAAATTAGTGATAGGTTTAACCTATTCTGCCTTCCTGACCAGTAGGAAGCCTGTTGGGATGGAAAACAGCCACACATACCATACGCGTGGCACGGTTCATACATCTAGACTGTAGTAATAAACTTCCTTTGCCATCTCTGTATGCCCTTACAAAGCTGGAAGGTGGAACGCTGTGACCGTAGATGGTAAGCTGGAGCCACTTGGAAAAGTGTATTCTCTTCCATCTTCTAAACTCTAATAACTAAAAATCCCTCATCTAATTATGAGATGTAACACCACAATGGCCTATTGATTTACATTTACCATTTTTTCTGCTCCTTAAATCTGACGTTATCCTATGCCCTACTCTCTATAGTACTTGGCAAAGGACTCAGCAGGCCACTGCATAACACGGGTTGGAGGGCTCTTAGTCCGCGATGCCTTTGGAGATGGGAGTGGGCCTGGAACATTTTTTATTTATTTGAAAGGAGTGATTCATAAGGCAGAACTCGTAACAACTGAAATCAAATGGCTCACGAAAAATATGTATGGCATTCTTGTCCCCTTAGTAGGCAGGGACTCATATAAATCTAGTAACGTGCTTCAGGCAGTAACCACCTAGATCTGTAGGTAGATGTCGTGAGCGGAACAGATTTACCAGTCTGCTACAATTTTGCTATAAATGAGTCTTAATGGATATGAAATCTTTCTGTACAGTTACAAAAGCATGAAGAGTTAGCGGAACTTTATTTGGAATTCGAAAAACATGTTTTCCCAATACTATGGCAACATATAATTTTTTATCTTCCTTAACCCCTATATAATTAACAGTAAAGGGTCACTGTGTCTTCCTTTCCCATTCTCTGTCCCTCTTAAGGCCAAAGAGAACCTCTGGGCGAGCAGCCAGTGTGTATCTACCCCTTACCAAGTGCAAGCTGTTCTTGAGAGGCTGCTTTCTTATTTACTGTGAACTGAGTTCTGCTCCCAGAACTCAAATATCTATCTGCTTGGCAACTTTGTGAGGGGAAGGAAAGGAGCAGAGAATAGTTTCAAATTAAAGGTCTAACCTGTTTAAAACAGAGTGTTTCCTTGTTTTCCCAACAAGTCTTACATGATAGTCTGGCCAACATGTGGAAGAAATCCAGAAACAGAGGGACTGCTCTTTGCCTGTTAGTGCTTGAGCCAGAAAAGAGTTGGGAACAATGTATTTCTGCGAAAGGCAAGTCCCACTCAAGGGTAATGGAAAATAGCTGCTTTCTCTTTTTGAGTGCATCTCATTGAGAAAGATGTCAGTGGCCACTACAGCAGAAGTGCCGTATGAAATGGCAGTTGCTGTAGCAAGCACATAATTTCTGTGTTCAAGCTCAATACATGCTGTTTGCATTAATCTGATTGAGCGTGCAGCGGGCTCTGATGCAGGTCCTGGTATCAGTGGGAGCAGTCCCGGGCTGCTCTCGTTTGCAGCAGCCCTGCTTGAGCTGCAGTGCAGGGCAGAAGCCTTGCAGTGCCAAGCACATGCCCTCGGTCCACAGCTGGCCTCACGGATGTGACACTGTGCCAAGTTCACTCTGTTCCAGCTTTGAAGACAATGCCCCTGTTGGCTGCTAAAATAGGAGCTGGAATCAGCAGATCAAAGCGACTGGTCTTTAATTTGAATTTGGAAATTGATTCAAGCTTTCCCTCCTTTGATTGTCAAGACCTGTATTAGGTACATCCTTGCTCCATACACCTTCTCCTGTCAAAGTAAGCTGAATGTAACCATGCTATGGAAAGCTTTCTGTTTTCTGAACACCTGAACCAGAAGCTCGGGGGGGGGGGGGAAATGCTCTTTGAGGGAACCATTTGGTTCCCTTGCCCCTGAC
>JANZLQ010000007.1:4581723-4632559 GCA_026212715.1 Elanus axillaris
CTGGGGGGGGGGGGGGGAAATGCTCTTTGAGGGAAGCATGTGGTTCCCTTGCCCCTGACCTATCAAATGACCAGGGCTTCCAGTGCATCCCACAGAGCTTCAGCTCACAAACAGGATTAGTTGAGAGAGCAGCAGCTTTCTGTGGAGAGACCAAAACCAGCGCTTTACTGCAATTCTTTCTTCTGCTATTAGTTACCTGTGTCTTTCCACAGCACTTCCTTTAGTTGCCCTCAAGTCCACATTACCAGAGGGATAAGCCTGTGTGAGAGGCAAGAGAAGTGGCTAATGCCGCTTCTGGGAGAGGACTGCAGGCTTTCCAGCATGGCTCTGGACTTCCTGGTGATACTCACATCCATCAACCATCATTTCCCACATTTCGCCATGCTGCCTTGGTTGCTAGGATTTTTGTTTCAGTGAGGAACCATCAGGAAGCAAATAGCGTAGGGAGAACTGCCTGATTCCAGGCAGGCCCATCAGAAAAGGAAAACTAAATACATGCCTAAACATTTCTAAGAGAAACTGCTAAGCCAAGTAGAAGCCTTTTATGAGGCTATTTTTTTAATCTGTCTTCCTAAGGGAGTAGCATAGGAAGGAAGACAGCATACAGGGAGGACAAAGTGAGAAGGAAAAAAATAATAGCTGAGTAAAAGGAGAATTATTTGGATGTATATGTGTCAACTTGAGCAAAAATGTCTCTGATTAATTCTCGCATGTCCATATTAATAACTGTATAACATGTGAGATTGTGGGTTTTTACTTCCAGCATTTGTTGAAACTTAATTTGACATTGAAAATGGATAAAATGAAAAGCCTCACGGGAGCAATTTAAAGTAGATTCCTTTAGTTTCCCTGCTCTTGATCATGAACCAGAGGAATCATCATAAGATTGCTTTCCAAGTGTACGAGATGTGCTTGCTTAAGCAATAGCATAGGGGCGTTTGAGGGATTTCTAGGCTTTGCTGATGAGCTGGTTCTGTGACATCAGTAACAATGCTGTCAGACCCATTGGGTCATTTATTTTGGATTTTCTGGCACTGGTAATGTTGCTCTACAATGACCTCAGGAGAACTGCTGTTAAGGAATATAAATTCCTAAGCAGGTCACGTGAAGAAAAATAATGCCCTCTGCTGCTTTTTTCAGTCAGTCACTTTCAGGAGTCGCAGTTTCATTCATCAGAAATGTGTTAGACATCTGAGATGCAGATTGTTGGTTGATTTTGGCACTGCAAAAACTTCGTGAGTGGATGGTTTTACATGTTTATAATTAAGATTGGCAGCTTTACATCCAAATATTAACATAATTGCATGCATTTGCCCTTCTATCTCATAAGCACTAAGTGAAACTTGACTTCTTCAAACTGATGTCTTCTCTGATCCAATTTGACGTGTTAATGACAAGCATTTAATTTTTTTCATTTCCAATTTTGATACAAGTTGACAGGATCTCTAGGTAATTAAGAATGCTCACCGTCAGTAGGTCAACTATTAAGTTAAGCTTAAGCTTGGTTTTGTGCTAAACATACAGTCTTCTGGTAAACTGGTGTTTGAGATTCAATTCAGTAAGTTAAGAATATGAGTTGTCATATTTCAGTGTAACTTTTTTTTAAACAGCTAAACGCAGGAGTACTGACAAGTCAGGACTTATCTCCTTCCTTTCTATTTTTTACTTTACTACCACTCTTTAATCACAAGACATAATTATATCACAATTGCTGCTGCAGTATGACAAAGGAAATGCAACATTTCCATTGGGACAATGTCATTCCTCTGTTCATAGCTGGCTGATAACCAGAGTGGAACCATAATGCTGGGGAATTTGGAGGGACTGCTCCCCAGAGATGTAAAATAGAAGTGGTATTTCCACAAATACCATATACTGTGCTTTTTTTATGCAATGCCCTTCAACGTATTTCATGGAGATACATGTTTCTCTTTTAAAAAAGAGGAAAAGCAAAAATATTCTATCAGTCATTTAGTCTTACCGTAATCTATTATCTGGTAAAAATATCTTTACTTATGTATATTGCTTTTCAGTAGAGAATCTTTAAACATCTTACAAATACAACTTGAATTAGCACCTCACAGTAATCTAGTATGGTAGGGAAGTATTTTAGTAACATGCTGATAAGTAATAACACAGCTAAAGTTAAACAGCAGGGGCTAAGTCTAGAACTTTTTCTTTTCATGTGTCCTCCTGTAACCCTGAATTCCTATTTAACTTTTTGATATACATTCAGGAAAAAAACCCAAACCAACCCTATTCATTAAATATAACCTTATTTTCCTGTTTGACTAATATTGGCATAGAGCATTGGACTTTCACATATGTAAATTATTTTTAAAATATATTTATATTCACAGTTGTGGAAAACAGTTCAAATGATGACTGCTTTGCAACTTGCTCACTGGAGCTAGGATTTAACTGTTAGCAGATACTGTGAATCGCTCAAGTCACTTGTTGACCAGAAGTTTTATAATCAGATGATAGACACTTAAATGATCTGAATGTTTCCATGGTCAGTTCTGATGGAACTTTTACTTAGCTTACTGACTGAGTTTGCTGCTGCCCATGGGCAAAGGGCAGTTAAATCATCACACACAAAAAATGGCTGGGAAGGGACATGAAGTGAATTCATGAAGCCATGCTTTTAGCTGTGCATATCAACACAGCTTCACTTAAGATAGTAGAGATTCTAACTCAAAAATTAAAGCTGAAGCTGTAATTCCTGGCTTTTGAGCATATCAATAGTTTCAAAGACTTTTTGTCCAAATCATCAGGCCTCCAGCTATCTTCCACCACTTTCTCAAGCCAGTGAACAATTAATATACAGTAACATCACTTAAACCGAAGTATTAAGTGCACTGTGATTAAAAATGTGTTTGCACCATGTGCAGAGTGTTTTGCAGATAGTATTAAAAGAGCCCAGATGATTTGCAGATTGGATTCTAATCAGTTTCAGTGGCCATACCTTCCCACTTAATACTTCACATCACATTTCTAAGAACGTGGTAATCTCTATGTCCTTCTTTGGGCAAGAAGAAAGGAATTCAAAAGAGTTAATAAAGCTTGACACACTTTCAAGCCTTTGAGCTCTCCTCACCCCCTTCCAAAAGGCCACGCACTGCATTAGGCAGTACAGAAAGGGATTAAATCAAACTAGTAGCAGCTTAAAGTATTTTAAGTACTCTTTTTCATATTAAAATATCTAGAATTTATAGTCTTTTTGTTCAGTATTTGGGCTTTTAAAATGGTGTTAATGTGTCGCCTTTAAACGCCCTTTCTTGTTTTCACTGCAGTTCTAATTGTACCTGTGAAAAGTAAAATAGCACCTGCTGTAGTTATGCCTGGTGCCTCTGGAGACCCAATACCCAGACATGCTGTGAAATACAATGATTAGATCAAGGAATGTTATTCATTCTCTTCTCATTTAGAATGGGTTCTTTAAATCATAAAAAAATGTAAATGGCACAAAGCAAGTCCAAGGGGTAGCTGCAGGACAGGTTGGCATAGAGAGGAATTGCTTAGCAGAAAGAAGGATATAGAGGAATTTATAGTAAAGGAACTGTGTGGGATATCTGCTTTTCTGCACTTTGGACTCTGCAGCCAAAATTGATGTTTTTCAGAATTCCAAGTGCCCCCAGTGCAGTGGCCCTTTGTCATGACCATCAGGTCATCAAAATATTAGATATCATGTAGCTCTGCCAGGCAACTGATTTCCTCTGACTGGAAATGCTATACACAAGGTCTGCCTTTTGCCACAGTGACGATGATAGTTTTAGTAAGCCAGGCTGAGAAAAATAACCAGAAGTAGATTTCCTCCAGCTATTATCTGTATTTGAAGTATTTTGACTCCTTGGAAAATAACAACATGGAGAGGTAATGTGCCCAAGTCCACCAAGTGAGGTTTGCTTACAGAAACTAAGGCATGTGGTACAGCTATTCTGTTCAAGCCGTAGTCACATTTCTGTGTTCACACGTAGGATGCTTAAGACGTTGGCCTTGGCATCTGTTTCTCCTTAAGTTTAGCTGCTATAAAGCACACAGGAACAAAGATCTTTTCTCTAGCTCCTACTTATGCAAGTTGTTCTCTCTCTCTCTTCCCTCAGAGAGCCGATATAGGGATCTCTGCCCTAACCATCACCCCCGACAGGGAAAATGTGGTGGACTTCACAACACGTTACATGGACTACTCAGTGGGTGTGCTCCTTCGAAAGGCGGAGAAGACAGTGGACATGTTTGCCTGCTTGGCACCGTTTGACCTCTCCCTGTGGGCATGCATAGCTGGCACTGTGCTGTTAGTAGGGCTACTGGTCTACCTCTTGAACTGGCTCAACCCCCCACGCCTTCAGATGGGATCCATGACCTCCACAACCCTCTACAACTCCATGTGGTTTGTGTACGGATCCTTTGTGCAACAAGGTAAGAGACAGAGGGAAACTCTGCCTCCAAGAGAAAACTTGTATATCCTCCCCATTGCTATAGAGACCTTCCTCTTCCCTGCCTCCCTCCCACAGTCCATGAGGGACTGGGAGCACTGGAAAGCCCTGTGCTATAAGGTTTCTAAGATGTTTGGGTGCCCAATGGGGGAACTATGAGAAGTTTGGAGCACTACATGCTAGCTTGTTTTGATTTGTAGTAGTCTAGAGAAAGATGATTTTTCTCTGGGGAAAAAAAAGTATTTCTCATCATCTGCTGCAGAATTATGCATAGTTAATGTGAGTGCTAGTTCTTATGCAATCAGACAGAAAATGTTGGGATTTGGATTTAGAGCTAAGTTTTGAGTAGTCACCAGTGCCAAATGGTCATATTGTATCTGATACTCTTTCCTCCCTCTTCTGATTTATCTCAATTTTCCTATATAATGTTTAGACTCAACCTTCTCTGGCCTTCTTGGATGCTTTCTCAACTCCCTCTAGCATCTGGTGTAGCCCAGGCTATTCCCCAGTTCTTTTTATATCTCCAGGTCCTTGACAATCTACCTCCTCAGGCAGAGCTTTAACCGTGCAACCTAAAGACATCAGGGACTACAGATCTTGGCTTGGTATATACTACTTAAAATTCTGGTCTACAAATTAGGGTTGTAATGCAAAGTGGAATAAGAAAACACAGCTTCATATGAGAACAAAGAAGATTTGGATAGTAACACTTGACAACAAAACAGAACAAATACCTTCTGGCATATCCATGTAGTTGTTCATCAGTCACTACTAGCACCACAGGTAAACCTATTCGTAATTGCATGGAGCATCTGCTCTACAAAAAGCCATGGCCACTGCAGCCTTAAAGCTCCCAGATAGTTTTTGGGGATTTTAACATGAATTTGGATGGAACACTGTAGGTAAAAGCATATTTGTGTAACACTGGCAACATGTAACTTAGAAGTTACATTATTCCCTATTCGAAACAATCAGATTACATCCATAAAAGCTAAAGGTATGCATGAATATCAAGTATGAAACTCCTAGAAGGGAAAAAAGCTAAATTAACCCCACCCGCCAAAAAAAAAAAAAAAAAAAAAGCTGAAGTTGAGACTTTCCATAAGAAGTCTGATTTTAAGCACATTGACCTAGAGACATTACCTTTAAAATTATCATTTGCATTGAGCAGTGATGGCCAGCTGAGGAAAGTTGAATAGATTGTTTCATGTTTGTTGTGGATTTTTTTTAAAGAAAACTAAAGACTTCAGAGCCAGCTGAGAGCTACAGAAGTTTTTTGAATGTATGTGGGTGAGTTTATAATGTTTTCTTTCTGTCCAAAATATTCCCAGTGTAACTGCTTAGGGAATCCAACTGTGAGAGAGCAGTTGGTCCGTTACAGAACTAGACTCATTACATCTGTCTGCCTGTTAGGTTAAAACTTGTGAATTAGTTTCTTTACTGCATGAATGCGAGTAATTTTACATAGGTTTATTGCTTGGTATTAGCCTTAGCATCCCTGCTGTACTCCCAACATCATTAGTCCCTAAAAGCTTTATAGGAGACTTCCCAGCAAAGGTTTAAAGGAGGCAAAGCTAGTTTAATCACACACTTCACTCTCATGAATTATTATCTGAATTGTTTGCCTTATGTCTATCCAAGTAAGCCTGTGTTGCCTGGTATCCCACATTCCTAAGTCATAGGTCTGGAGTAGTAGCCTGCAAGGGAGCCCTTCAATAAACGCTCAGTTCACTTACAAAGAAAAGTTTTTTTGATCAGTCAGTAAAAAAGAAGTGGGACCAGATGACAAAAAAAGCTGCATTTACTGGAAAAAGCAAAGAAAAGGAATTTGTTCAAGGAAATCTGCATCCGCTCCCCGTGGTAAGAGGGTCATGAGGTGCAACTCGGTGTTAGTAAAACCTGCTGGTGGGACATGGCAGCTGGGAGCACCAAAACTGTTGTGGGACTTCAGAAAAAGAAATTCACAGAACTTGGAAGGTGAGAGGCATTTCTTTTCAGAGAGAGATATCTTACCACCCTACCAAGTGAATTTTCAGCACAACTCTTTAGAATCCACAAGAATGATATAAAATATTCACTTGGTTCCTACTGAGTGAGGGGAAGCTATAGATAAATCTCTCCTTCAGATAACAAGCAAGACAGTCCTTAATTTCCTGGAAGGAAAAATGACACAAATTGAATAGGGTTGATGCCAAAATATAGGAAACTTACAGACCAATTTAAATATAAAGACTCAGAAGACCTCCGAAATCCAGTGCAAAGGAGTAAGAGATCCATTTATAATGTCAGCCTGTATTTCACATTCAATTTGAATGTTACAAAAACTATATTAGCTGAAGCGTTATTGTTTACTAATCCTTGTGAATACAGACAAATGCAAGTAATTTCCATTGACAGGCTAACTGGCTATTGTGGTAATTTTGCTTCTGTTTTCACTCATCAGCTCTTCACTCAGCAGAAAAACTCTACAGGTTTTATTTGTTCTGGAATAGCAATTCTGTTGCTATTAATTGTGATTGGCATGTCTTAAGTGTGGCAGCATGGGACGTTTCAAATACTGTCACATTCACTTAAGAAGTCTTTCAGCTGCTGATTTAAAACATGACAAGGTACTCATTTCTGTTATCAAAACATACAGCCAAAGATGCTTTTATATCCTGCACTGACAGAAACAAAGCAGCATTAACCAAGGATTCCTAGTGCTTTGATAGTGCTGGATTCTTTGGGGCTAGCGGGCACATTTTGGCATTCTTTCCTCTAGCGAGAGGAATGATTTGCAAGCACACAGGCTGGCTCCAGACTTGCCACAGCTCTGAAGACAAAAGAGGCCTTTGGCGCAGAAATACAAATCACTCTTTAAGGAAACGCATAACCTGTTTTGACTGAAACAGAAAGGACTTCTTTTGCTTGTTTCTTCTGAAATAGTTAAAAAATCTGCAGATTTTAGCAGGTAACTTTGGTCCACTGTCTCACTTTCTATTTTCTTTCAGCCTTGACTCTGATGTTCTCATCACATTCTACTAACAGGTTTTAACCTTTTGCAACTTTTGAAACATCAGAGAAAAATGCTGTGTCATTGCCAATAGACTAGAGTCAGCACAGACCAGTCTGATAGTTTTTAAGGCAGGTCTATGATTACTGTCATACTCGGTTGCAAAATTCAGGTATTTTGAATTGTTTCCTCAAATGTAGACTGAAACTTAATGTCACTGCTTCTTATATCATTTAAACTTAAGTCTTGAACTTGGCTTTCTTTGCCCCCCACCCCCGCCATGTTAGAGTGACCAGTCTAGGTACCATTATGAGACTCTCATAATTTAGAGGTGTATTTTCTCTCAGTTGCCCTTTTAATTTTATGTTGCTTCATTACAGAGTTCAATGTGTATTATTTATATGCATTATTTTTGTACTTGTAAGATACATGTGATTTTTTATTAGGAGAGACGATTTTGACAATAGAGCGGCAATGTAACTGAGGAGGCTCAATTATTATAAAAGTGCACAGACTGCGAAGTGGGTTTTTTTATTCTTCATTTAAACAAAAAAAATATGGCCAGTGCATTGAAGTGCTTTATCATACTTCCGAATATACCCACTGAATCTGCTATATACTGTGACCACTAAGAACACAGAGACTTTTCAGTGATCTTGTTCATGCAGTGCTGTGGATGGTATTAGAAACAAATGCTTCTGACTCTCAACTGCTCATTCAAGTAAGAGTAGTTCAGATAACATCTGTTATCTCCGAGTTGTTTATTTATGTCTAAAGATGAAGCAAATCTGTAAATTCAGACTGTGGAGGATTTCAGTTATGTTGAAATTTAGTGTCATGGCTTCTGAATTTGTTCTTTTCAACTTGCCATCTTAAAAAGCTAAGTGGCAAAAGCTCTGTATTTTGCTTCTTTCCAAAATTACCTTCTGCCAGTTGGACAGAAAATGTTGTTAAGGCTTCATTTTCAGCGGGTTTCCTCTCTCCCTTCCTCCACGCTTCCCCTTGGCTTCTCAATCCGCTCCTCACAGGTTTTGCTCTCTGCCTGCCCCACACTGCAGCTGGTGGTCACCACTGCTGTCGCATTCTTCTTGGGTATCACTCGTGACCCCATCGGTCCTGCTGTTCTTGCTCTTCCCCGTTGGCCTGGCTCCTCCTCAGGCCTCTACTATTACGTGTTCAGCAAGGAGAAGTGCAGAGTCCTGCCCCAGGGGAGAAACAGCCCCATGCACCAGTGCACGCTGGGGGCCACCCAGCTGACAGCACTGGCACCCATTGTCCAGGTTGTGGAGTCTCTGTCCTTGGCGATATTAAAAAGCCATTTGGACACGGGCCTAGGCAACTGGCTCTAGGTGGGCCTGGTTGGGCGGGGGTTGTCTGGATGAGATGGCTTTCAGAGGTCCCTTCCTACCTCAGCCAGTCTGAGAGACAGTGTAATGCTATATCATATAGTCTTTGCTCAACTTTTGTGCTATTCTGTACAACCGCTTTTTTTTTTTCTCTTCAGCCCTGGTGTTCTCGCTATTCCCTCACATTTTGCCCTTATTAGAACATGCCAATATTGGAAATCTGCCATATGAACAGGGAGCAAAGAACTGTCTCGGAGAGGAAATTGGGTTTACTAGAAACTTTACTAAAAGCTTCATCAAGATTAACTGAATCAACTCACTGCAATGGCAAAATGTCTATTTATACTTGCTGAGAACCTAGTTTAACTTCCTGAAGGTTTTCTATTAGCTTTCTACTGCTTGACGGGCTCTTGTTATGAAATACTCTAGAGAGCGCTCTGCTTTCACCATTACTGGAGAAAACCAATGATTTAAGAAACAGAAGTTCAGGATTTAGAGTTATTCCCAACCCTTTCTTTATAATAGATCGGTTTTTTGAGACAGATGAAATGCTGCATAACTTTTACCAAGAACTTGCAGAGGAATGCTCTAAAGGATTTTATTTTGAGAGCAGCCTCTCAGAATTTGCTTCAAAATACAGTGATAAGCTTACTTACTTTAATAGAATTCAAATGAATGTAGAGAAAATAATGAAGTTATATAGAAAATTACAGTGGTTTGTATTTAATACGAAAGACACAATAGAAAGACTTTGTCTCTCTCTTATCCCACTCTTTTCATTTTACTTTGAGTTTTTCTGAAAGAGGATGATATTTCTGAACTGGCTGGCAGGATTTTAGTTTATGCAGGTAAATATGCAAGGCTCTGTTTCACTTGGAAATGTCTGTAAGAAAGAGAACCAGGCAGGTGACCTTTTTTTTTTTTTTGCTATAACAGGAAATATGTTTAAAATGGCTGAACGATGCAAGATTTAATCACTTCTCAGTGATTGCAACAAAACAAACATTCATTATAGTTTTATAAATAGGGTTTGACCATAGGATAATGGGTACTTAAAGTATTACCTGCAAAAGTATTATTTTCTTCAGAGATCTTAATACTCTTGCTTAACCTAGCAAAGTTATAAAATAAATTACATGAAAGCATCATGGGTGGGCCGTTTATTTATCCCCTTATGTTTTAGTTAGTTTAAAATGCAGGTCACAACTGGAGATTTTGATTGGTCATCAGCGGTGTCAGTAATGGCCAATTATGTTCATAATGCCCAGTAAATGAGCAAATCTTACTGTTTGCCTTGTTTAAATTACATTTCATAAGAGCAATAAAATAGACTCCAAGCCTTGGCACTTCTAAGTCATTATAATACTTCTCGGATGGTTAAAGCTGCTCAGAATTCTCAGTCTTGTTCCTTGTATTACCACCCAAGGCGTGATATAATCCTCCTGAAATGCACTGCCTGGAGTGTGCTGTTGCTTAATAAATTACTCCATCTTGCTTATCTCACTCTCAGCATATCCCTATCAGCAGGAAACCATTATGCTGTAACAACGTATTTTCTTAGTGACATTTTCTCTTAATTAACCGTACACCAATCTTTATGTATTTAATATTCAAAAAAAACTCTAAAAGCATTTTGAAAAAAAATCAATTATATCTTCACATGTGATATTTAGTGGTGAAACCTAATTATTTTTAAGTTTAGAAAATCAAAAAAGATCCAGTATAAAGGCTTTAGGACTAAGACCTAGTTCCTAATTTGGGTTCTGTTTCTGATCTGCTGGCTGACCATAGAAACTTCATTTAATATCTTGTATACCAGTTCTTTAATTGTAAAATGGAGATATTACCTATCTTCCTTCATAAAAACGTGTTTTATATCTTCTGATAGAAAGCAAAACTTAAATGCCAGTCTCATTAGTTAACAATATCAGTTGCTCTTCAAACTAATGCCAGGTCTCGACATGTTCCTGTAACAAGGGGAAGAGGCTTGCTGAGCCTAAAATGCACAGCACTAAGCTGGGAAAATGAAAGTCAGATACCAAACATGGTAGGAAACAAACCAGTTTCCATGTTTTTCTAGCACATACACCAGCAGGTATATTCGTGACATTATAGTTCCACCTTCAAACATGAAACCCCCAAATTCTCATTTTATTCTATTAAATCTAGGCTTACGTGCTAGTATGAATATATACCTGCATAAAGTCGTCTCTCTGAAAGAGGTCCTGCAGCCCTATGGTACCCATGCTCCTTTTCTGCACCTCCCAATGGTTTGGCCAGCCCTCTTGACAGCATCAAAAAATAACTAAGTTTTGGCAACTGTGTCCTGTGTCTCAAATGTGTTTGGAAAGTACAAGTCATCACTGGAACTGACAACATATACTGAAAATTATTGTCATGTATACAGTACACATTTGCAAACATCGGATTTAGCTTCATGTGCATACCACTTTCAGAGGTTTATTTGATTGTCTCATTTTGAAAATGTAATTCCAAGGAATAACCATGGTCCAAGTAAACCATTGGGTAGCGTGGGCATTAGTTTGCAGCAATGTGATATTGCTAGAATTAAAATGCCAGGGGATATGCTTGGATTTTCCCCTAAATTGAAGTTAAGATTCAGGCCATTCTCAGAAGCATCTAAAATAATGGATTTCTCTATCTTGTGTGCACCTGCTTGCTTGAGTAATAGCACTGGGTACGTGAGGCAGTATATTTAGAGATGTGTCTGACACACCTTCTGTGAGGAGGTGGAGAATGAATGGTGGTGTGAAAGCCCCAAAAACCACCTTCATTCTCCTAGGACTAGCTCCAAGCCTGATTAATTGACTGCGAGAAGGTAATGTCTGTCTGGCTATAGTATAAATGCTGATCAAGACCAAATGAGGCAAAAGGGAAAGCAGAATTAGATGTCTGTGGCATCTATCAATTTCTGTGTTCTTTCAAAAGCATCCTGAGGTGAATATTTTTCTCAGAATGGTTTCTTTAGTTGTTACGATTTCTAATACGACTTTATACTATATTTGGGTAAAGAATAGATAAGTCAGAGTCAGATTAAGCAATCAGTTTTGACTTTACAGCGTTCACCTGTGTATAATATATATTTAATTGAGGAAATGAGGAAGAACAAAGTAGCCAGGAACTGAATGCTTCTTGCATGGAGGAGGAGTGTAACCCACATTTTTATCTGCAGAGCTGTTTAGAAGCTGAAGAGGCAAGCCTTACTTGTCCTGCTGTTTGATTTTCCTGCACTTACAGAAGCTTACACTTAAGTTGGCAATTTTGGCTGTTTAAGGTACGGAGGAAGTGAGAAGTGAGTTTTAGCTTTATTAAAAATACTCCCGCTCTGCTTGGACGACAGCAGCTTCATCTACAAACTGATGAGCCTTTTTCAGCAGAGTCTATCCAAGGCACCAGATGAACACGGGTTTAGAGGGGAACCCACGGTAGTTTCCCGTTTCTGTTCTGGTCTGTGGGGAGTCCCTCCTCTGCAACAGCTGTGCCGTAGCTCTATCCACCCATGTGGCTCTTCATAACACACACTGGTGGGTAGGTGCCAGGAGAATTGCCTGCAAACTGTAAAGACAGGAGAAGCAAAGAGGTTTTGAAGCTGCTGACGGGAAAGTCTCCCTTCTTCAGCTGTTTAGATTTTTTCCTCAGCCCTCTTGTAAATATTAAAATGTGTATAAAAGGAGTAGGCCAGAATTGAAAGGAAGCAAATAATAATACCAAATTAATCTTTTGATTAAGTTAACCAAGCCGTTGCTTTCCTTGATTGCTGAGATGAGGGTCCACTCTCAGCAAATATGGGAAAATGAGCACTGTTGGTCTTTTTATTTGTATTTTTTATTTAGTCAGCTTCCCAGCATGCAAATTAAGGGGTTTGCCTTCATTACAGCAGCATCCTGGTGTAGGAACCTCCTGCTGCTTAATTTTTATTCTTCCACTGTCAGTAAGGGAGGGAGAGACCATAAAGTAGCACTTTACCTTTTCAGTGCTTTCAAAGTTAGTGAGATGGTGTTGGGTTAAAAACGCGTGATACCTCATCTACCAGACAAAAACTGAGATGAAGGAACATGCATGATTTTGACTGAAAAGTCTGCTTCCTCCACACTAGGATAGAGTAAACGTAACAGTGAAGGGGAAAGATAGAAAGTCTTCTGCAAACAGGTTGTTAAGGAACGATGACAATAAATCTGTTGAGTGGGAGTGTTTGTTGTTCATGCCTGGATATACTTGCTAATAGAATTGGTTTAGGTATAAGCATGTATTCCATTCTTACAATAGCTTCTTTCATATCTGTATCTATGCCCAAAGAGGAAAACCCTTGCTATCCACTAAAGTAATCTTTGCTTTTCACCTCTAACAAATCCAAGTCATGATCTTAAGCAGGGTGATAGCTGATTTGCAGTAAAAAACACATTAGTCAACTTTCAAACACAAGCATTGGTATTAGTGATTTTCATCAATAAATGACGTTATAGCATTATTCTCAGTGAAACTTAAAAGGATGAGGGTTTTGTTCTTTTGTCTGTTCACTATGAACTGTCATAGTACCACTTTAGGTCATCTGTGTTTCAGAGACCACTTTGATAACAACATTACAGGATGTACCTGCAGTGGAATTTTAGTCTAAATTTTAAATTGTGTTAGTTAGGTTAGGAGTTAGGTTAGGAGTTCATGACAAAGCACTCTGACAATTAAAGGATAACTAGAATTAGTGACGGGAAAACTGAACTACTGTATCTGAGATGTCCGTGATTCACTTGCCTCTGAAGTAGTCAGGTGCCACTCTGTGATGATGGATGCTTGGAAACCTTGCAAGAACAGATTTATAAAGCATTTCATAATACTTTGAAAATCCGAGTAAAAAACTATCTTTCAGTATGCGATCTTTTGTAAAAATTCCCTTCACCCTCAAAATATGGAGTCACAGAGCTGTGTAGAAGTAAAAAAAGGTGATGGGGAAAAATACCTGTCAAAAGATGTGAGGGCTTTACTGGAATTATTGTTTGTCCTTATGGTCTCACTGAATTGTCTTTTGCTTAGCTTGGTTCAGAGTTGCTCAGTTTCAACTAAAGGGGACTCTTTCTCCCTCGTGTTCATAATGTCCTCCCTGACAGGCTTTTAGCCAAAGCAGCACTTTAATACCTCATTAATGACATTGTTCGGTTTAATGTTAATTGTATGTACAGATGGCCTGTTTTCAGTCCATTGTGCACGGTTCTTTTTGCCATCCCAGAACATATTACGTATAACACTGTCAGTAGTGTATGGAAAGGCCACCACTATGCAAACTGTATGTGACAGTTAGCTTCTTAGCCACTTATGAATATGTACCATAGATGATAATTGTGGTTGATTGTTTGAGGTTGTAGAGCATTTGAATCCAGCCATTAGTAATAGGGAGATTGCATCTCAGCATCTCCTGAAATCTAATCAGAAGGTTGCTAATGTGCAATGTTATTTGTTAAGATCAGGTGCCAATATTCTCTAAAATAATGGTGAGCATATAGCATTTTGATGCATTCAGGGTGGTTGCAAAGAATGCCTTTATACGGGCAGGCAGTCAGGTGCAATCTTAAAAGCACATATCACAGTGCTATAGAAAAGGATCCCCAGAAGCTGCTTGTGTTTGTTACACACGCACATTGAGCTCTACTCTGTGTTTGCCTCCGCGTGTGTCTATAATTATATCATGTAAAATTATTGTCCTATGTCATAAAAGCAGCAACGAAAGATTATCTGTCAGAGCTTCTTTGGAGCAAACAGCTGTTGGTAAAATTGCTAGGCTTATTGCACAATTATTTATGATTATGTAATTGAATGGTACTGTATTTGCTAACCCTCAAATTAAATTTGAAATGCTGCTAAGCCTTCTGATAAAACAATGCATTTCAGCAGCATTAATATGAGAGATTTTGGCCAACTTATTCATTAGAGGTGGGCAGCAAGCCTCACAATTCCAATCTGTCCATAAGTATAGCAATCAAAATATTTACTTTCAAATATCAAGACTTGCATGATAGTTCAGCATCTGGATATGTGTAGCAGAAGTCTGGTAATGCTTCACCTAAGAGCTCCCAGTAACTTCAGCAAATACAAGTAGACGCCTCCATTTTCAAACTTTAGCTGCAGTCATTACTCTTCTTTTGCAATGACAGCAGAAGAGAAAAATGAAATATACTTTTATGATATATTTTCCAGAACTTTTAGAAGGACTATAAAGTCTATCCATCCTGTCTCTGTGTAATTATGTTGCACAAGCCACTACAGTGTATTGGCATTAAATTACTGTACACTATTATTTATAACATTGTCTTTTATCTGTGATGCACTTTGGTTTTCAGTTGAAAACATCGTATTTTGCTAATTTTGCAGAAAGATGGAATTTGACCATGGCAAAGTTGCTAATGTCTGAAAGAAGTCATTTCTGTTGTGGTCTAGGCTTAAAAGCCAGGAATTAATTCCTATAGGTCTTGAAGATTCATACTGTGAATACTACATAATAGAAATGCAAATCTGATTAATGTATGTTGTTGAAGTATCACCAATACCAGGAGAAGCTAGACGGCAGCCATTTGCTATGTGGTGGTATGATGTGCTTCCCATCCCAGCTTTTGCCTCATTGTCACCATCTGAGCAAGATGGGTGGAAAGAAACAATTTATTATTGGGAAGGGAATTATAAATATACTATAACTAGCATGTTATGCTAACATCATATTAATCAGGTAATTATTAAAGGACTGGTTGGCCTTTAAGGACATTGATTTAATGGGAATTAATTTAATGATTGAACACTGTTTGTGTAACATTATCATTGCTAGTGATGCAGAAAATTGGAATCTCAGCTCAGCTGAGAAGTTAGACTTTCCATTATTACATTAGATCCCTTTCTTCTGGAATGCAGTTATTAGTTTTATACTTTCAGTATATATTTAAATATTTGGGTTTTATCTAAAAATTCCTGATTAGAACAAGTAAGGAAAAATATTCATCATTGTACTGTTTTCATTTTTAATCAGAGGCTTGAATATCTGTTTAATATAGCCTTAAACAAAGTCCATTAGATTTTGGGTTTGACTTGCTATTGCTTCTCCTATGAAACAAATTTTCTCTGGTTTCATTCTCTGCTTTCTTCTCTGCAAACCTGATCATTATGTTTAGGATGAATAGGGGTTTGGTTTATGGAATGGTTTTACAGCTATAAAAAAGCAGCAGCTTTAAAAAGTATTAGCAGAGCACAGTTCTATCTAGATTATTCTAGAGGCTGAATCCTGTGTGGTTGAGTCATAGCTTAGGAGTGATTTAAAAGAGACTCTAACCCATTCATTCTCAAAATGGAAATGTTGAACATTCAGAAAGCCTGTATTCAGTACCTGAGGATTAAGAGAGAGTTAAAGCTGACTTTTATGGATATAACTCCCTTTTACCTAAAGGGATGTTGCATCTGGCTGCCCTCCTGGATTTGCCCTTAGTAGTGCTATTGTCACGAATTATTTTTCAGCTTTATAAAGCCTCTAACTACTGTTGTGTATAAATTAGATCCAAGGAGAAAAGGGGGGCTCTGCATAAACAAGTGATTGGAAGCATGTAGTGAATAGCTGTGCCTGACAGACTTTTGCAGATAGATTAATTTTCAAACAAAATTTTAATCAAGGATGTCTATGACAGTTCCTGCTGTACCTTGGCAGAGTTTTACAAGGGAATCTGGTGGCCAAACGATTAGCCCTCTGTCACTAGAATGAAGCCGTTGCAGCAGAGACAGCAAGCTGGGCAGGCTTCGTGCGTGAGCAGGCACAGGCAGGTTGCAGGAACAACCACAAAACCAGGGATGCAATGCAAAGAGTGAATTTCTTTTCATTACCTCACCATCTGGGGGATCCCCGAAGCAGCACCTGGGCAGAGGCACACAAGCAGGGATGCGGGCACCGCGGAGCTGAGTCCGTGCTAGAGGATCAACGAACCTGCCGGTTTTGCCTCTATTTGAGGGATTCGCGCAGGCATAGTTTACCATTGTGCTTTGATCTTTCCCACAGAGGGGCAGGAATCTCAAGCATGTTCGATAGGGTGCCTCTATTACAGGCCTACGTTATCTAAACACAGATGTCCTACTTACCCAACACACAAGGCCAAACAACAATTAATATGATATATATGTTTTTCGACACCTCAGCTGTAAGTTACTTGAGCGTGTTTAAAAACCCTCTCACCAATCTTCCTTTTTTCCCCCCCACTTGGCATTTGAAGACAGATAGAAAAATAATTTGATAATAGAAGTAGCTGAGGCTCAAACATATAAACACTTTGTAGTTTGCTAAGCCAGTGGTGAGCCAATACTGTAGTAGGCTGAAATGCTTTGCACTGGGTAGCACTAGCTCTTTCCTTGGTCCTAGAGCATTTTCTAGCTGCAGGAGGGTTTCAGAGAACATGACTGAGGATCCTGCGTTTCAAGCAAAATAATCTGTGAGTAGTCATTTGGGCCATCTTTTGGATATTTCTATTTGTCCATCAGGTTATGTGTCAAGGCTGTCCGGCCAGGTTTATGAGACGAGTACACTGGGCCACAACTTGATGAGGGCTTAGAGGCAATGCCACTGGTCCTTGATTAGCCCCAGCATTTGAAATATCAGCATGGATAATCTTCTCCTAGTAATGAGGAAACAGAGCTGAGCAATGAGCCTTAGTATGCAAGTCAAATGCCAAAGGCGCATCCAAACAGATGCACAGCAGTAGCAAATGGAGGATTTTCAGAGGGGGGTTGCAAGATATGAAGTATAACTTGGAAGTGATTACTGGCCAGCAGTAACCAAGAGTGACAAGGTAGCACGGTAATCTCTTTCAGATTGGGGCTGGCTCATGTCTGGCCTCCTCGGTAGGAGGTTGGACGGAGCCTACGTTCACCTGCACAAGGTTGTGCATATGCCCTCAGGTTAGCTAGCTTCCAGAGTTGTTGATAAGGCTCTATAAGGATGTATAAGATGCAGCTTCTCAAACCACTTTACAGATTTCAGATGACCAGGAGTGATTAGAATAAGCCTGAAGGAGAAGAAAGATCCTATCAGATACTCTCCCTGTCACATAAGAGGGAGAAATAAATGAGGAGAGCTTTCATTTGTGGATCATTGCTTCCCTTCTGGGAGGGCAATGAGGGCAGTGCTTCCTACCCAGCTGAAGGGAAACAATCTTCCAGGGAGCAAGTGTAATGAGATTAGTCAGGGGATCATTACACTAACAACAACAAATGGGAGAGAGTGAGTGATTGTTTAGTTCAGAATTAAGACGTTAAGGAGGAAAAAAATTTATCAGGGCACCAAATCACAAAATGAACACATTCTTTAATTGCCTGTAGACCAGCGCAAGGAATACAAGTAACAAACGGGAAGACTTGGAATTACTCACAAATACAGATTTGGTCTTCATGGTGTTACTGAAATCTAGTAGGAACATATGACGCTATGAAGTACTGAAAAACAAATGGACAAGGTGGGCAAAAGGGGGAGAAGAGTGTCGCTGTGTCAAAATGGCAGTAGGTATTTCAGAGGCATTGAGAACTTGGAAAGAATTGATCATAATTTCTTGTGGGATCATGTACTAACGGCTGGAGCACAAAATGAGATGGGAGTCAATATCTGCTGTAGACCACCAAATCGCACTGGAGTAGACGATGATTGGCTCCTCTGGTGCATATCTGTAATGCATAAGGGAAAATGTGAGATCTAATAGGGGCATTCAATCTGAATGATGTATGTTTCAAGTCTCAGGCTGCCCATGCTGAAGCATCTTGAATGCACATATAGAGCAAATGGGAACAAAAAGGAACATTGATCGCACCAAAGAGTTAGAAGCTACAAACTCCAGGAAAAATGACATGGGGAGCAAGTGTACACAGAGGTGAGTCAGAGTTGAGGGAAGCAGGGCTTTGAATATTTTATTAGGAGCCAAAGAAACCTTAATGATAATGGTGCACTAGGTGAAGGTGATACCATTCAAAATAGTTATGCCAGATAGGCAATAAATATTTCTCTTCTGTGCTTGTGAAAAAGCAAATTAAATGCTTTCCATGTCAAGAGGATGTTAAATGGCAGCTACTAGTGTCGAACATTTTCAAATCAGCAAATCCAAACAAATGTCACCCAAACATTTTAAAAGAGCTTGCTAAGGAGCTTCCAGAACCAGTATTTGTTGATCTGAGTCCTGGAGCATTGGGCAGGATTTAGAAAGCTGACCCAAAAAAATCTAATGTAAAACCTGAAGACCAAACTAAACCTTCAGCTCAGGTGTTTCTTCCATCTTAATATATGGATGCAACAACTTGAAAGACTGCACAAATGTAGACAGATACTTGACAGTTCCAAAAGATATCACAATTAAAAAGTCTGGTATTGAAGTTGTGTATTTATAAAAAACATTAGTATTTCTCAAAGAGTACAACGATAGTCTTTCTCCTCAAAATCATCCAGAGAAGGAGGAGGAAGGCTGTAGAAATAATGGGGAAAAGGAAGCCAAAGCATGTCCATGGCATGCAGAAAAATGCTTTATAATGTATTGCTGGGAGTCACACCCGAGCCAGACACTGAACAGTGCCTGAAGAGAGAGAATACACCTGGAAGCGGGTAACAGAGGATACGCAAGGAGATTTTCAGTATAGACAGAGATAGAATATGTTTGGGTTTTTCCTTAAGCACAGCGTTCGACATATAAAGGACTCTTGTTCAGCAAAAAGAATAGGCCAGCTCTAAACTCAGAAGAGCTCTAATGCTGTTGGCATAAGCATGTAAAGATATCACCTCTATCAATTGTATGCTAGGAAGATAGACATCAAAAATTTGTCTAATACTTCAAATTTTGAGAGTAATGAATACCAATATTTCCATGAATTTACAATGGCTCCACTAAATTATTTTAATGGTAAATAGAAGAAAATATGAATATTTCTAAATATTTCAGCATTTTCAAATGTTTCAAAGATCTTTTTTGAAGTGGTTTTAGTTTCTCATTTACTTCACGTTTATTTTTAGCAAACAAATATGTGAGAATATCTTGACAATGAAAAACCTTGCTATGCATAACGTCTACTATTTAATAAAAAAAATGTTGCTTGAGCTTTTGGATATGACAGAACCTTTTATAATCTCTTTAGTAAAAAAAAATTAGTTCCCTTTCAATCCTACTGCTTCCAGTGAACGAAAAAATAATTCCTGTAACTTATTACCTAATATATTTGGAGTATTGTCACAGTATTAATATTAATGGCAGTAATAATACCTAGATGCAGTGCTCTCTCTTTAGGAAGTAAGACCTGAAGAAATGTTTCATGTGTGAAACAAAATATCTGTATGTCTCTTCATATATAAATTAAAAATAAAATTTAAAATCACTACATTTTATTAAAACCAAAATGCTAGGGGAGAAACAGGTGGTGTGGTGAATAAAAGCTATAGCTGGCTCTTGAACTTGTCCAGACCTGGCAGAGTCTGGCTGCCAGCCCTGCCTCGTGCTCAGTTCCTTCCCTACTCTCAATTCCCTGCAATCTGCCAATATTTGCAAGGCTAGGGAATTCAGCCACTGATTTACAAGCTTATTTGGAAGGCATTACCAATTAAGGGGTTGTATTCTCCTACTGAAGAATACATGCCATGCCTGCTGTGGTCAATGGGTGTTAACTTCAGCACACAATGTAATATTACAAACTCAGATTATGACATGCCAGCCTATATGTTATGGAAATAAATGCATTCTGCACAGTTCAAGGAAGAAAGGAAAAGTATGGGTGAAAAAGGAAAGAAAAAGAAAGGAAAAACAATTCATGATGAGAGATTTTCCAACAACTTCCAAGCTGCATTTATTTCACAGCTGGTAGAAATAGGTACAGGCTTCATTGACTGTGGAGGGGTTTTTTGTTGGGTTTTTTTTTTGTCCTATACTGAATTGAACATTTTCAATTGAAAACAGGAGATGTTTTATATTATCAAGAAAGTTTTTAACAGAACAATAGCAATAGCTAATGCCCTGAAAGATTCTGCCTTTGAAGAGCTCTGCTTTGCAGAGTTTTGTAAAGATATCAGAGCTCAGTCAAACTTTAGGTTTTGTTTCTCATGGCAAAAATAGCTGAAATATAAAATGCCTTTGCCTCTTTGTTAATACAAACTACTCCCCTTACACCCACTCTCTATTAATGTCCCTTTCACAAAGAAAACATAAGATGTACATTGATCTAAACTGTTTGCAACAGAACTCTACACTTTATATTTGTGCAAATGGAAATTGCAGATGCGCAGCATAATTGATGTGACTGTTCTAACAAGCTAAAGGCTAAACTGCAGCCAACTCCCAGTCCTTTGTGTCTTTTTCCAAAGGCCAATAATTCACTAAATGTGGACAGAATTTTTGCAAGACAAAGCAAAACCAAAATCTGTCCCCAGATAACCCACCCTATTATTTCTTCACCTTCCTTTTCCAAGCACAGTCAAGCTTTCAAGTTTGATAGCCTTAAGTTTCTTGACAAAACAGTCACAATTAACAGCTTTTTTTATGGTTCTCAAAATTATCTGAAAAAAATTCTCACTAAAACTAAAACCCTCAAACAGAATTTCAGCTCACTGCAGACCTGTAGCAGAAACTATTGCAAATTAAATGTCTGAAATTTGACAAAGCTGTTCACGACTGAGTTATCTTCTTGAAGTGAGAGTGGTAGCATAGCCTTGATGGTAAGTATTGGTGACAAACTGAGTTTTGTGTATAATAAGAACCTAGTCTTTGGGATTTCCCTGGCAGCTGTGGTTATCACAAATAGAAATTGCAAGCTGTGATTCTTGTAGTGTCCTTCTTGTAGGAGAAGGGCAGAGCCTTCTCATCCAAGCCTCTCTCTTCACATATGGGGTAGCTGCAGCAGACTCCCAGTCCAGCTCTCAACTCCCCCCAGAAACTTCATTTAGTAGAATTATCAAATTCAGGACATAGAATAATTGTGGTTTATGGCTTTTCTGTGTGTGTGTAGTTGTTTAAAAAGTACATTTCAGTAATTAATCTTCAAAAGGCATTATTGTTCTCAATAATCAATTCCGAGTTTTCTCAACATTGTGGTCTCTATGCTGCCAAGCTATTTGCTTTAGTACTAGGAAAAAAATTATTTTTGAGCTGGTAAAGCAAATGAATTTCATTTGCAAATACTGCGCATTCCCAGTGAAGTTGTTAAATTGATATTAAATCAGAGAGAGACTTTATCTTGCGTATTTACTGCATGAATGACTAGTAACAAAAATTGCATCACTTTTCAGCAAGATGGCTGCCACCGGGCTTGATCTCAGAAATGCCAACTGCAGTTAAAACTTCTCCAAGAAGCATTTCACCATTTCTTTTTGTCCACAAAAAAAGAATTTTTTCCATTTCTATCTGAAACACTTTTATAGTTCTGGACTACACAGAAGAAGGCAGTTTCTCTTCAGGCAAACAACTGACAAATCCCTGAGAACAAGATGTTTGAAGAAACAGCCTATGCATTTTGAATTATTCAAATTTAGTCCAGAGTTATGGAATACCAAGATCTCACCAGGCTGTGATCCTCAATTTCCCTCTTTTGCCCATTTTTCTCATTATTTCATTCCTTCTCCTTGCCTGTAATCCTCTCTTGCAATTTTTTACTTGAAGATACCTTTAAACTTCCTGCCAACACAAGACAATAACTGAAAAAGTATTAGAAATTTGTATGGGAGTTGTATAGGTTCACGTTTTATCTCCTAAGGTGGTTTTTTACTGATATTTAGGTCTGTCATAATTATACATTATATTGTTTGCATTGTCGAGGAAATGAGTTATTTTTCTTACCTTCTGATATTTAGCTTGAAGCACTTGGAAAGAAATGGGACTAAACAAGAATTCCTAAGATAAGTTGCCACCTAAGCCTGTCATCTGAAGTAGGCCAGCATTGAACTAGTCTAGGATTGATGAAGGAGAGCTGCATTAGATGAGAGTGGGAGGACTAAAAGTAATTTCTTTCACTGTCACTTCTACGGTAATTCAACTCTTTCAGAAAACTCCCAGTAAGATTGATTTTTGCTAGTTCAGTTTACTCTGGAAAAACTCTTTTCCTTCCTGCACATGCAATCTGAAAATTTTAAGGGCAGATTAGATTTTTAAATGATTTTTCATACATATCAAAAGCGTCAGCTGAATTATACTAGGAGCTGTAAACACAGCATAGGTAATCTACAGGTATTGGCATTTTGTGCCACGTTATACCCTTCTGCCAGTGTATTGGAAGGGACAAGTCTAAAGAATAATACAGCCTCTGTATTCATTTGAGGTCTGTCTCTTAAGATGACAAAGCAACTCCAGGACTGCTGAGTGTCTTCTTTGCTTTCCATGTGTTTCATGAGCAGAGCTCAGTATTTTTGTGATGCTCAGCATGCTACAACAGTAGTTTTTAGTATAACCACAACCAGCATGTTAACTGCCATTGATGAATTTTTCTGTAGGAATGAGGTGTGATAGCACAGATTTTACTCGTCACCTACATGTCACCTACATCAGGTGGCCCCTTTGCCGTTAGGGGTTATTAAGCCTTGCTGTTATGATATGAAAGATAATAGCAGGGAAAGACTTGTTTCATCTTCTTGGCTCCCTCCTCCCTTGCACTCCTGTGCATAGCCTCTTGTAACTGGAATATGCTGTCATCCATAAAGATGTCCATGCACCTGAAACTCAGATACTGGGAAGGAGAGCCCAGGGAGGTTTACATGCACGTCCCTCCTGCATACTAATTTACAGTCAACAATAGAGACTCTTAGGTCTGTAGCTCTTCTTCATGCTAATGTTAATGGAAAACCAATGATTGTTGCTCTCTTGAATGTCTCGGTGCTCTTCTGCACTGAGAAAACATGTACAGTTCCACCGAAAGAAAACTCTGGAAAGTTTTATCCCTAGAAACAAAATTGGGGGAAGGGAGCGAAGAGGTTTCTTAAGGTGAGCTGTCATGGTGCGGGAAGCGTTTTAGCAAACAGTACAATAGAACAAGACTGTGTAACATTAGGTCTCCTAATAGCTGCCAAAGAAATGATACTGTGGCAGTAAAAGATATTTGATTTTTTGTTTGTTTTTTTCTTTCACTGGGAGAGGTGGACTGCCCTGCCCATACTACTTAAAAATCATTCACCTCTGCAGTTGCAGTGTCAGTCCTGCTTTAGAAATGGTGGTTTAAGAGGCGTCAGTGCAAAGATTTTAGAGTAGGGACAGGAGTGATGAATTATTTTCATATGTGTTTACTGTATGTGTACATGGATGCAGGCTTTGTCCTCCATCTTCATTTATTGACTACTGATATTCAAGGTACAAACTGTGAGTTAGGAGCAAGACTTCACAAACACCTGGGGGAACTAAAAGCACTTGGGATGACCAGCACTCACAGTTTTTTAAGTCTGTTGTTAAAATGGGTGTTAAAAAAGAAAAGGTAACAGTGAATAGTGGGGACAACCTTACCAACGTATGAGAAAACTACACTGTATGAACAGTAGGGGAATGCTGATGCTGAGGGGTCTGTGATGGCTTTCATGGTCACTTGTTGCACAGCATCCTCGCTTGAAAACCAGAAGGCAGGTGTGTGACTTTCAGTGGTCCTCTCTTTTCTGACATTTCATTTCAATTTAAAAAAAAAAGTCAGAACTTAAAGTTTTACTAATTTACTAATTTACTTAATTAAGCTGGAAAATGAAAATACAAGGATGTCCAAGAAATCATTGGCTTCTACTATAACACTCTGCCCATTTCAATTCAATATGAAGATTATCTGCAAGGTTTGGCACCTGAAAGTTAAAAGTACAAACAGCCTTTCCCGATAAATTGATATCGCTGTCTGCTCCTCTCATTTTATTAAAAATCATTTTTAAATGAAGTATTCCAAAGACATTGCAAAACCTGTTGTAAAGTAGAAATATTCTATTAAAAATCATTTAAAATTTATGTGGGAGAGAAAACCAAATCATCAGACGTTGAAGTCAATGTTCATCTTTTAAAGTCCTTATACTGAAATAATATCTCCCAATCTGATCAGCAGAATCTTATTTCAGATAATTACATGGCATCTTGGAAATAAAAGGAAATTTATTTCCAACTGCGCAGGCCTAATGCAGATTTTGTCTTACAGTACTGGAGTTCTTAAAAGGCGAAGGAATTCAATACACTATATACAAAAAATATAAATGGAGTTAGTTATTATTCCACGTGTTAAAACTCCCCATCACTGAAGTATGAAAAGCGCTTCAAATTTGTTTGTTGTATGGTGATGCAGAGTTCCCAATGCTTTGTATAGTTAGGACAAACTTTGAACAAAACAATAAGGTGATCCTTCATATTCAAGCATTGATTAAGTATCTAGTTCATGTACCTAACTGAAAATTATTTGTACTTGGAATGGGAACAGTTGTAATTTATATTCCCTTTAAAGCTACTTGCTGGGGAAATGTGAAGGAATTTTTATGTAAGTGAAGATCCAGGACAAAGTATTTCCAGATGATTGACTCTGTAACAAACTGCTTTTGCAAATCCCAGGTATTGCACCATCATAAGATTTTGCATCTGAGAAAGCTACCTCAAAGATAATGACAAATGTTCAAATTGCAGAGTACAGGGGAAGAGGAAAAAGTTGAATGTCTTGAGCAGTTGACTGTGGATGCTTTTTGCGTTCATCTGTCCCCTCTAGTTACTTGTAGCTGTGACAAAACTTACAGTGGCAGGGAAAATGGGTATTTTTAAAACAATGAATTTTCCTTCATCTAAAAATCTGTGATTTGTATGTTTTTACCTGAAAGAGCTCTCTCAAAGACTCCAAACTAGTGTGTTTGGGGGGCAGCTATTTGAATAAAAAAATAACACTTTTCAAGGCTTGCTGAACTGGGCTCTGGTCACACAAGCAGTGCTGTGCAGCTCGTCCTGGTAGGTTTAACTGCTGCTAATATTTTGTTTACTTGGCAGGTGGATTTTAAAGGAAAGCAACTATGGGAACACAAAACAATTTTGCATTCTTCAGTACATGAGATTTATTTCTTTTTTGCATGTCCAAGTTCACTTGCAGCAAGTTGTACACATACATATGGTTCTCACGAGCATCTGCCCGCCTACAGATCTGTGAAAAGCAATTGTGTTTTGATGGGTTTTTTTTAACTTTATGTTCTCAAGAATGCAAGAAAAACTTAATTAAGGTTTGTAGGTAAGATCTCTAAGGAATGAACGTTGTAAGAATTTACTTTCGCTGGGTTTTTTTCTGTGATCTTGAAGTCTCTTTCCATTACTGGACAGGACTGGCTGATGAATTGCAATTAAAGGCACAACAGCAAAAGAAATGAAATACAGTAATGACAGCTGACAGTGTGGGCTTTCTTCAGAGCTCTTCCTTGCATAGAAAGTGTGGCTCCAAGTCCTGCTCGGTTTACTACAGCACCTTGCTCTAGTAAACTGCTTTACCCTGTTGACCTTGGGGCCTAGTTCTCCTGAGAAATGCATAAGCAATGAGGATCTGGGTTTCCTTCTGCCAAATGTAAACTCTTGCTTTTCCTTCTTCCCCACAGGAGGAGAGGTTCCATATACAACCCTGGCAACCCGACTGATGATGGGAGCTTGGTGGCTTTTTGCTTTGATCGTCATCTCCTCCTACACGGCAAACCTAGCAGCTTTCCTCACCATCACACGCATTGAGAACTCCATCCAGTAAGTTGATAAAGAATGAATTGAGGGGAAAAGGAGGGTGAATATATAATAAATATATATATCATGTATAATTCTGCATAATATATATGTAATAAATATATAAAATATACCCAAACAATAAGTATATACATGTACACTTCAATATGAGAAAAGAAAGAAATTTTTATCATCCTGAGAAGTAGTTTGGAAGCTAAAAAAATGACAATATACTATAGAGTGCCAGTCTCCCTGGAGGCACTTTGTCTTTAGGATCAGAATTGTTGGCATCTGGTAGATACTCTTCTGTGGCACATATATATATACATATGTATGCACACATGCATATTTTGAAAGAAGCAATTGAGTTTGAGATAACCAGTGTATCAGTATTTGAAATGGGGAAGTATAAATTGTTGCTGTGTGTTTTCAGGCTATGCTTTCCATTCAAATGCATCCCACAATACTTGTGCTCTAACACTGTGATCGGGAGGAGCCCAATGCTTCTTCAGCGTATGGGGAGCTCAAAGCTGAATTCACCTTTTCTCACCAAGGCAACAAACAATAAAAATTCACTTGACTAGTCACCTTTGCTCCTTGTGCTCCCAGGTGCTCTCTTACCACATTAACAGATCACATTGTCCTCTTTTTTCTGTCTATTGGTCCTTTTGCTTCATGCCTCCCTAACATGAATGTCCTTGTCTTTCCCTGTTCTTTTTATGGTGAACTGTTTTTCTGTTGCACCTTCCAGTCCTTTTATTCCAGATCATCTCATCTCTCCGTACCACAAAAACCTTTCTAGGTCTCCTACCCTCTCTCGCTGCTCTTTTGTTCTCCAGTCTCCTCTCCTTCAGCAAGCTGCATGCTGACTTATCCACGCTCCCACTGCTCCGGTGACCTCCCCCAGCCCCAAATCCTTCCTCTTGGGTCGAAGCAGAGACTGGAAAATGCAGCAAAGCATTAGCTAGCCCAGCACTCCAGGTGGCAGCTGGCCATTTTTCCATAGCAGGTTTTTAATCCATGAAAGTATGCGAGAGTGGCAAAGTTAGCCTTTCCCATAAATCCTTCTTTGCAAAAATGATAGAGTGACTTTAAAGAAGAGAGGTCCATTCTGCTGTATTTCTTCCTTCAGAAAGGTAAGAACCTGGCCTTCAAGTCAGGCTCAAAGCTGACCTTAGGGAAAATTTCAGTTTTTTCACTCCAGTTGTTGATTCAAGTCCCTGTCTTCTGTGTATCACCACCTAAGGTCTTGCTGCCTCTAGTTCAGCTGCTTTCCAAATCTCTTTGAAGTGAGCCACTAGTGTAGACTGGGCAGAGGGAGCCTTGACCTCCTGTGAATTCATAGGTTAGGTTCAAGCATCACTGCACGCCAGCCAGTCACCGCGGTCTCACTAAGGCACTTTTCCTCTAGGTGAAGATTTTCTACATACTAAACCCGATCCAGGCTTTGACAGCTTGTAGACAAGTCAGCATCTGCAATAGCAGCCAAGTTTTTTTTGCGATTGGGAGCCAAAGCTCAGACCAAGAGCAGAAGCAGCCCTTCACTTTAGGTGCATGGTTATCTCCTGACTCTTCCCATTAAGAGCATCCTCTTGCACTTCATAAACCCTTTTTCTTTCTCCGTGAGTGGGGGCAGAGGAGGAAGTTGGTGTCCTGTGGCCCAAACTGCCCCAGCATTACCAGTCCTTATTCATTCCCCTGGGAAATGAAGAGTCTGTGGTTGTTATCCTTCCTTTCTGCATTAACAACCTCAACGCTTTTGTCTATTGGAGGGCTAAACACTCCAAGACAGACACATGTAAACAGACTAAAATCACATGAACAAATCATTCCCCTGATGCAACTGCATTACCAGTTAAATCAAGTTATCAGTTTCTTTTGAGATCTGAATAACGGACTTTGAGATCATGGAGTACTGCAGGGGTATTTTGACACAACCCAACTGTTTGACTCAGTAGCCCCAATTATAATCCCTTCCCCTTTTTCGGGGAGTAAAATGATGTTCTACAGCAATGTTTGTCAACATTGATCTTGACATTTTGAGGGAGGTTGAGCTTCTTGTATTTTTTTAAGTTTAAAAAGCTTTACATTTGACTAAGGAGTGCGAAGAAATAACATGGGAATTTGTACATACAAAATAAATAATAATGTTATAGTCATTGATTCAGTTTGTCCTCATAAATATGAAATATGCCTCTGTATCCTGCTTTGAAATTATGTCCCTTCTAGTTTTGAAGTAGTCCAGAAAAATGTTCAAATTACGGTGACAAATGTCTGAGTTTTCTTATCATGTGTAGAAAAGAATAAAATATATCCAAACTATAATTTAGTACATCTTCAGCTTTTTCTCGCAGTTTATTATGATGTCACTAGAAAACCCTCAGTAGAATTCTGAGGTTATTATGTACAGTTGGGACTACGTTGGTCTTTGTGCTGTATTATTTATGGGCAAAGTCACTGAAAATGTTTTATTCAGTAGAAAATGTTGCAGCTGGAAAGCTCCTGGAATGAAAGAACAGAGACATTTTTCAACAGCACTTGCAGCTCAAAAATAGAGTAATTAGATGTGTTAAGTATCCGTTAGGGAATGAAGTTATCCTAACTATGGTGGGAGTGTAAAACTTTAGTTTACAAAACTGCCAAAATTGGAACTCAAACCAGCACATAAGAGAGAGGCTGTTTGTTTACCATGCTGAATTACTGCAAAGTGGGAAACATGAATAAGCAATAAAGAAAAAAGCTGATGCTTTTTTTTTTTTTTCAACAGATCAAATTGTACTTTGGGGAGCTTTGAAGGCCAGAATGGAAATGAGTTTAAGTATTTAAAGAAAATAAACCAGATTCTGCTTGTAATGCTATCCAGCCAGCTTCAGAGAAGTCAGAAAAATGAAAGAAATTGAAGGCAGTGGGTTTGCACAGATGTAACAAGTAGTTAATAGGTTTTTATTTCGGAATTCCAAATAGCATCAGGTATTACAGTGTGTTGTTGAAGGTACGGTCCTTGTGATAGCTTTTACGAAAGATAGGAGGATTCAAGCAGCCCACAGCACATTTCATTTCCATGAAACATTTGGGTAGTTACTGCATTTCAGCTTTTGGATGTGTAGCCAGTTTCTGTTCAGAGCTCTTTCAGCTTTCCTTTCTCAGCTGGCATGAAGGTTGGGCCTCTCTTCCTAATCAGTGCCTCATGGTACCCAGAGTCTGTTTTGAGAAGAAAAGCATACAATTTTTTTTAGGCAATGCCCTAGGGAGGCCTAGTGGAATATTCCCTTTCCCTAGAGTCTCAAAGTAGATCTTTGCCATATAACCTCACTTGAAGTCGATGGCATTTGTTCTCCGCTTCACTGATTAATTTGGATCAAATTGTTACAATTTTTAAATGAACTTAGAGGAACAAGAGGAGTAAGAGTGGACGTTAATCTCCTTTTCCAGACAAATGGCTACTCCCAATATCTTTGGGAGCTCAGCTTTTCATCTTCTGCCAACAGGCAATATCAGGAGTAGAGGCATGCAAGTCATAAAGTAGTTCCTAGATGCATCTTTTGTTCACGCTTGACCCACATTGCAGATGACATTTAAATCAAGGCAGTCAGCATTTCAAATGCCAAAACATTGTGGCAGCAAAGCAAAGCATAATTTCTTTGTTCCTTAAATCTTTACAACGCTGTCTCAAATGCAACATGAATGAATAGTAATTAAGAGTGGCTTTTCTTGGTAAATGCCAAATAAATTTGGAAATCTCAAGCTATTTCTCATAGGTGCTGATGCTGTGAATTTCATCACTGAGCCAGTATAGCCATTACTGTGTTTTATGATTCCTTTAGGACAGAATTAGACTCCATTGGCAGAGACTGATTTTACTCAGACTACTGCACTGCACTGTTTTCCTGGGTAAAGGGAGGGTGCCGCCACCTTCTCCCAGGCACTGAAATTTTGCAGGAAAGTTGGGGGAGTGGGGTGGGCAGAGGGGAAGTCAAAGGATTTGTCATTTGAAAGGCCAGTATTAGGTGGTTTCAAGTTTAAATCTAATCTACTTCTAAAAGTGTGGAAGCTTGATTAAGTCTTTAGATTGCATGTGCTATGGGGGAGAGTCTGCGTCCTGTGTCTTCTGTATAACAGGAAGGTCCCATTACGTTCTCCATGTTGTAAGTAGTATGTCCTATTTGATAGGTGAGACCTCTGCCTCCAAATAATGGAGGCATAGCAGTAAAGCATGTCTTCTGTCACCCTCGTTTTGCCTAGTCATTCTTTTCACAACATTTTTCCTAAATCATGATTCACTTGAAGCTAAGATGTCCCCGAGGCTTTAAAAAACTCTAATACAACTGCCTACAAGTTTTCTGCAAGGGGGGTTACACAAGGATGCAGTAATTGGAGTAGATACTTCCTTATGCTGAAAACCAGAATGTTCTTTAACCTTTCCTTTAACATGGTTCATCCAGATCTTCAAACTGGCTAGCAAGCAAAATTACTAGTTTCTGACACAGCTGTCACTGCCAACAATCAAATCTCTTGGACTACTGTGCCCTGTTCCTGTGAATTTATCCTTAATATCCAAAAGAAAAAAAGAAGAAGAAGAAGGAAAAAAAAAAAAAAGCATTGGAAATCTTTACCTGAATTAGTCATAAATAAAGACTTTAGTGTAAACCACGACATCAGTAATTTTCTCCTAAAATTTAGTGACTACTTCTTGCAGGCAGTTCTGTGTAGCAGTCAAGTCTAACAACACAGCTAGCTTAAATCGATCTACAACCCAGATCTACAAAGGCACTTTGATGCCCAGGCCTCTGACCTCAATGGTATTTAATCACCAAAAAAGAAAGTTGGTTATTCCTTTATGGAGTTGACCTTTTGTTTTTCTACATTTTCTCTGTATTTTTTTTAAACACTTTTGGCTCACATATATGAACAACATGTTACCAATTCTAAGTCTAGGATTTGAATTTATAGAAGAGTGTATACTTTGGGGAAAGAAACATACGCAATCCTAATAAGTTAGAGGGTTTTTTCTTCACATTGGAAGCAGAGATAATTTTTTAAATTACAAAGTCATTAATTTGTACTAAACCAGAAAATGAAAGTCACCTGACAAGTGCTGCCCGTCTAAGGTGCAGAATACTAAATAAAATCAACAAATGCTGAAAAATGCATGTATCTGTTAATAATTCATCCTCAAATGACTCAGTTCATCCTCAGAATAGCCCTATATTGTAGTTAATTTGTATGGGATAATATTGGTATTTTAATTGTAATGAGAAAAATACTTACCATAAATAACACACGTAACATTTTTCCCCCAGTGCTTCATGAGAGATAGCCAAAAATAAGCTGAACTGTGACCGGACTGCATGGTCACTTCCCTAGGAGTAGAATTTCTCTATATACAAGCTCAGTTAAATGTATTTTATTTTATAAGATTTTTTCAACTATATCTGCTTTTTTTATTTTTAAACGATTTTTATCATTCATTACCTTATTGTTTCAAAATTAGAAATTCAAAGAGATAAATGTTTTAAAATGTGGGATTATAATTCCCTTATCTTAGATACATGCTTGGCTTTGCAGGTAGTTCAACTGAGATCAGTAAAACTATCGCAAGATTAAAACCCCATCCAGTGTGGATAACGGTACCAGCATTTGGGCATCAAAGGATACCCCATAGGAATTCATCAGATTGATAAATACTTTTTCCTTATTTTGAGATCTGGTGTGGCAGCTGTGTGGTGAGACTGGGTGACATAGCGAGGCTGGGCATTTATGTCTCCACTAAATATATTGGTATGAACAGAGAATGGGTTGTTTAATCCAGCAGTAAAGGTACATTGAACAATGTGTAACCTACAAACTAGGCTGGAGGCAAAGTAGTTATAACAATTCTTTCTTCTGGAAAGGAACCCCAGTAGTTTAATAATTTTATTAGTTCTGTCAAGGTCTGTCATTTCTCTTTGTTTTGTTGTACCTTAGCTGCTAGGTTGTGAATGTCATACCAGTAGTCTGCAGAGTTGCAGGTTATAAAAAACAGTTTCTAAACGAGGTCATATATCTTATGAACCCATTTGACACGTTTGTGTAAGGGGATGAAGCCACTGATGTGATAGGTCTTTTCCATTTTTGCAGCTTGCCTATGCAGCAGCATACACACGTACACCTCAAAGGCTGCAAAACTTCTTTGTCGCTCCTCAGTGTAGGGTCAGGCGAACCAAAACTTGAGATTTCCTGCTGACAACAGCATTTAGCACATCTGTAGAGTTTCAGTCATACTTGTCTTGTTTCTTGTCCTCTTGCCATCATTTTCTCAGCGTAGAGCATCGTCTGCAACTGTGAAAAGATGCAGAGCAGGGCAGCTGAGAGGCATCCTGTGTTTTAGGATAGCACACCAAACAGTAGAGAACTGCAGACAGTAGTTAATGCTAGACTTGGCAGCTACAACATGCCTTCCTGAAGGCATCAACATAATTCTCCTTCTTGTTATTTCCCTGCCAGTGATGCCTTTGTGTGTGACGGCACTCTTGCTTGCTTCTCAGACTGTTTGTAGTACCCTTCCCATACCTGATAGTAGTATGCTTGTGGACTAACAGCTTGTGTCTTGTGTTGGGTTGCCTTTCTGAAAATAGCAAGGTTGCTTTTATAGCCACAAGCTATACAGAGGAGCTGGTTTTCTTTTGTGCTGTTTCTAACTGTACTGTTTTGTGGCAGCAGCTACACATATCATTTAGATACCAGTTAGCAATAATATTTCAGAAAAATGCTTTGTTGCTTGTTATATTAGAAATTATATGGCTATACAGAGCCTTGTAAAGTAATGATTGCAATTTTGCTAGGTGTTGTCACTTGAAATTGGAGACTTAGCAAATACTTTTTGTATACTTTTCTAGCCATATGTATGACAAATAACACAGCAATTACAGAACATTACAATACGCATCCTGTGATAGTTCATTGCACTTCTCAGCACTGCCAGGAGATACAGAAGCATATTGGCAGCAGCAGCAGTATCACAGAATGGGTGAATATAGTATGTTGTATTTATCTAGTGCCTTCCATCAGTGATGCTTCTGGCAGATAGCTAGACTGTCAACGCAACAGTAGCACACCTACTTCTACACAGCACTCTGCCTAATGGTGAAACAGAGAGAAATTCTCACCAAGGCCCACCGCTGTCTACCAGGGTGCCTTTCTGCAGAGCTGCACCCCAGCCCACGTTGTTGCAGGGGGTTATTCCTTCCCAGGTGCAGGGCTTTGCATTTGTCCTTGCTGAATTTCACAACACTCCTGTCAGCCCGTTCCTCCAGCCTTTCTAGGTCCATCCGAACAGCAGCCTGTCCTTGAGCAATCAGCTGGTCCCCCAATGTCATGTCATGTGCAAACTTGACAAGAGGGTGCTTACTCATCTCCTCCAGGTTATTGGTAAAGACATGTCCCATGTTAGACCTCTGTGGTACCTCTTACCAGCCTCCAGGTGAGCTACCTTGTGAGCCTGATTATCCAACCAGGAATTTATCCGACTGGTTTCCTACCCAGCCAGGCCTAATGACCTAGTTTGGATACAAGAATATTGTGGGAGATGGTATTGAAAGCCTTGCTAAAGTTAAGGTAAACTACGTCCATTTCTCTAGTCTTGTCCACATACCAAGTCATTTTACTGTACAAGGCAATCAGATTGGTCAGGCATGACCTATCTTTGGTAAATCTCTGTTGACTGCTCCCATTCAACTGCTTCTCCTTCATGTGCTCAGAAATATTCTCTGAGAGGACTCACTCCATGATGTTGGATGGCCAGCCTTAATTCCATTAATCATCTTTTTTAATCTTTTTTGAATATAATCTAGATGTTTCCTTTCTCCAGTGGTCTGGGATCTCCTCCAGTTTCCTTCACCTTTCAAAAATTAAAGCAAGCATCCTTGCAAGGACATTGGCCAGCTCTCAGCACACTTTGATGCAGCCTGCCGGGTCCCGTGCAATTCTATGGATCCAGTGCTCTCAATCGATCCCTGCCTTGTCTGGTTGGGATTTACCTGACCACCAACTGCTTGTTGTTCATTGCCTCCTTGAACCCTGCCTCTAGTCACAGATTTCTGGGAGACCTTGCTGGGGAAGAGTGAGGCAAAGAAGACATTGAGAACCTCAGCCTTAGTTGTGTCTGCTGTCCCCCTCAACAGGTCCACACTTTCCTTGCTCAGCCTCTTAGTTCTGCAAAAGCTGTTCTTGTTACCCTTGAAGTCCTTCAAGAGCACCCACTCTGGCTGAGTATTGGCTTTTCTAATGCTATCCAGAGTTGCTGGGAAGTGTTTCCAAACTCCTCCTTTGTAGCCTGTCCATACTTCCATCTTCTCTATATTGTTTGATGAGGTGAAGGCCTTTTTGAAATTCTTGGGTTTGTTTAGTAATTCCAAAGTGTAATAGATTGAATTGCTTTCCCTGGAGAAGCCTATCTGGTGGCTATGTCTAATCTTCAGGACTGATCTTTAGAAAAGTATCGATCCTTATTTCTCAGTTTATTTATTAGAGCTAAGTATAACATCTTAGTAGTTTACTTTTGTAATTCCCCTGATTACTACTAGAGCCTTTTAAAAATATTTACTGCTTCCCTTTCACACACTGGCTGTAATGAGGTTTCATAGTTTTGCTAACAGCTCAGCCATTTCATATTTGAGCTTTCAGAACTCATAGGTATTTATCTGGACTTGATAATATATTTTTTTTTTACTTTTCAATTACAAATTAGCCACAGTACTTATTCTCCTGATACCTTAGTCTAGTAGAGTCTTACATTTTTCTTCCTCGAAAAGGGCATGTCTCAGTTCTCTGGTAGAAGAACAATATACTTGGTTTCAAGAAAAGCTTCATCTAGCAGCTCACCTTTGATGATCCCATATGTATACTGATTCTTTGCAGGTTCTCTGCTGCTTATGTTCTTGAAGAGGAATGCCATCTTGTTGGAGAAAGAGGAGAGGATTGTGGGATTTTTAATACCATTAGTTATTTACTCTTCATAATTAAATTTATCCCTTCCTTGTACTTGGTATATGTTATCTGCTTAGAATTTAGCTCTTGTTCAATGTTTTGCTAAGCCCATATGTCTGAATTTCAAAGGATTTCTTTTTGACTCAACTAACCTCTAAACCCTTGCCATTGAGCTCTATTGATTTTTTCTTTTCCTACTTTCTGTTGTGCTCAGCGGCATACAATATCCTTTGAGATCCGATTACCGTTTTCTTCAGTGCCATCCCTGGAACACCTAAGAATTCCGCCCCCCCCCCCAACCCCTCCCCGTAGGGCCATTTTCACTAGCCTCTGTATTTATCTGTTTCAGAAACACAACTTGAAACTTGATGAGTTTCCTACATTTGTGCTTGCATTTTCTGTGGCTGCAATGAGCTTTTACAAATTGCTGTTGCCTTCTTTAAGACAGCATTCAGCCCCTTGGATTTGTCCTTATGTGTCATCCACTAGATTTGTGCAGTTTATACAAAGTTAATTTGTGGTAGGAAAACTGTAATGGGTTTTAGGCAGTAGACATACTGCAGTAGTTATTTTGAAACTTTAATGAATGCCATTAAAGAATAAAAAGTACGGGAGAGCAATTCTATAGGACAGGAAAATAAAGGCCAAGAGGTAAGGAGACTTCAAAGGGTTCTAATATGCCTTTTTAAGTCCAAAGCAGGGTTAACAAAAACATATTTGGGATGCTTTAGAAACTTCTAAAATGGTTAAGTTTTTTTCTTATAGGGAACGGATAAGTTGAAATCATATGTAAAGTAGAAGAAATTTCTTGGACTAAATGACAGGAATTGTAATGAAAAGGCAGTTCATGACACTGCAACAGAAATCTTCTCTGAAAATAGTGTGGAATGTGACCTGTGCGATGGGTGCACAGTTCAGTGCAGGAATACCACCAAAAAGCTGCTCTTCACCGTGTAACCAAGCAGCACACAGAAGTACTCAGCCCAGGTGCTTTGGGCTGGATCTGGGGAGTTCTGGTGCTAACGCTCCTGCTCCCCAGCAGCAGGGTGTGTGGTGGCACCACGCTCTCGTAGGTGGTTATCCAACTTCTGTTGAACTTGCTGCATATTGGCTGGAGGGACTGCAATGCTCCGTCCTCTCCTTTGCCCCTGCTCAAAGGAGCTCAGCATTTGGCAGGACCCTCTTGCTCCTTCCGTTGTTGTCTTTTCATCCATTTTCATTTTTTTCCACTCCTTCCTTTCACTTCATATTCCTCCTTGTCTCTTAAACCATAAAAACAATTTTTCAGTCTCAGTTTGACTTTTAAGAAAAAAAGAAAATAAAACAAGAAGAGAAACCGGCTTGACAGCCATCTTCCTATATATTGCTCTTTGCTTGCCTGCAGCTCCTTCCTCTTGAAATGTGGCTTCAAGTCTCCTGTGTCTCTTTTCTTCACCAACAATTAAGGTCTCTCCAGGATCTCTCAAGACAGACGGATATTCCTTATGGCACTGTCTTGGACTCTGCAGTCTATGAGCACGTCCGAGTGAAAGGGATGAATCCTTTTGAGAGGGACAGCATGTATTCCCAAATGTGGCGGATGATTAACAGAAGTAATGGCTCAGAGAACAACGTCTTGGAGTCGACCGCAGGCATTCAAAAGGTACTGGTATGACTTACTTTTTGCTTCCTATTGGGGATGCTCTGCTGTAATACAACATTTGCTTAATTGTTGCTTTTAACTATAAGGGATGCATTTGCACCCAGATAATGATCATGGCTGGTACCAGTTTCTGCAAGCCCATTGCATTGGCATGGAGGATTGGGACTTCTCAGCTATGTAGCTTGTTTTCAACAACTTTTTAAGATGTAAGTACCTAGAGTGTTTGCTCTGAAAAGGATTTATAGGTATGAGAGATGATTAATGCATTTGTCGGGATGCACTATGGGAATAGGATCACTGGACTTATGGCCCCAGAAGACATGTCAATGTACTGTACAAAGCTTAAAGCATTTTGAATACAAGACATTGATTAACTTATCTTTGTAGACTCCTGACACTGAAAATCTTGGCTTTCAGTTGTAGCTCTGAGTCATGTATATTTTGAGAGAGGCAGGCAGAAAAAGATAAATCTGGGTTTAAAGAAGAGTCTCACAGCCGTCTTCTGTAGTGGATTAAGCAGTGGGAAAATATTTTAAGAGCAGGAGTCAATTTTTGTAGGCACATTTGTGAATGCAGTAGTTCCCTCCCGTGGTTTTGGTTGACAGCTACAGCTTTTATAAGAACACTAGTCCATTCTAAAGTTCAGTATGAGAGTGAATACAGATTAATGAGTGACTGTATACAAACTTTTTCCCTACCATTGTATCTTCTTATTCAGAGTTTTAAATCAAATCTGAGAACTATCACATTTTATAGATTTTATTTTAAACATCAAAATGTGAAGATTGATTAAAGCAAATATCCATGAAGTTGTGTGTTAACTTAAAAATCAAGTTTTAAGCTTGATTTAGAGATTTCTAAAAATCCAGACAAACCCTGCCTTTTGTCTCCACCAAAATCCATTTGCCAGGAAACCCTGTAATTTCTGGTGTTTTCACACTGGATACAAACACGTAAGAGGAAACAGTATGTTAAAAGGAATGATGAAATCAGTGGTGATCTCTTGATAATAAAAGATATACAAAATAACAAAGATTCTTTGGAGTTTGAAAAATCACTAATCCACCCTCTATAACTGAGATCATATTTTCTCCTCTGAAAGACTAAACAGCATGAAAGAAGAGGCAAGAGAGGCCCTGGGGAACTGCACTTTTGAAACCCCTTTAGATAAAGTCATAAGCTGAAAAAGCAAGAAAAAAGACACTCTGAAAATGTATTGGCTAGAGGAAATTGCTTTTTTTGAAAAAATATATTTTAGCTCAGTTTGTAAGGGGCTGATAAAGCTGGGGTTTGCCTTTTGCATGAAAAAAACCCTGCCCTCCTGGTTTGCCTTTCCAAGTTATACTAAGGGTTTCAGAAGAATCAAAAACCAGAGCACGTCAAACACAGCTGTGTTGACTAATGGCTTTTAGCTGAAAAAAACAACCAGTGTATCATGCTGGCAGGTAATTCCAGATTACAGCCTTTGATTTCTCATTCCTGGAAACATGGCAGTTGCTGTCCTAAAACCTACAAAACCAGAAATAGCCAAGTTCTTTAATTTCCCATGCCTCTGTTTCCCAGGAATAAGCACTTGCAAATGATGATGTTGAAAAACCAAGTTGCAGCATGTTTGCAAGCCAACCACTCCCCAGTTTTAAAATATCGGAGGGCTCAGATCCAATTCTAATGAACACACACATCCACCTATGTGTGCACAGTGTCTCTCCTTCTTTTCGCATTACAGGAGGAAATGACTCAGAAAAAGATTATTTGCCAGTTGCTGTTCACACAGAAGCTTTTGGGAGACTGTACTTGGCCTGCTCAGAAAGAAAGCTGGATGAAGAATGGGATGTTAAAAGCTAATCCTAGGCAAGGAAAATTAATATTTTAAAAGGTAGCTGATAAAAGGCAGAGATTATAATCTCTGTAATATACTTCAAAAAAATGAAAACATTTCAGAGGGAAGAATTCATGGGTCCCCCTGGCCTATTTATATACTTCATAATGTTCTTCGGGGCCTTGAACGAATTTAACTGGCCACATCAGAGCTATTAACCAGATTATAACCCTGGACAAGCTAAGCCAACACGTCTCCCTCTGTGCTTCATTTTGTTCCTGCCATTAATCAGCACTAAAGCATGACTGAGCAGCAGTTTGTCCAAGCTCTCCGAGGCTGTTACCTCAGCACACGTTCCTGGAGTGCTAAGTGAGGGCTGAGACTTCATGAGTGCTTGGGTCCGGGGAAAGGGATTTCCACTAGGCTGCCTAATGACCATGAAGGGACTGCAACAGGGGGGACCGCCATGGGAGAGAGGTGTGCGGGAAGGATGTTACGGATGCGGTGGACCTGCTCCTTTTTAACAACACTCCCTGCAGCACCTTCTCCGAGGTAGAATGGGATTTGCAAGTAGCCATCGCAGAAGAGGCTTTGCCAAACTTTTCTGTTATATCTTAAAAGTCTTTTAGTTTTGTCTTGCTTTTATTCTGCAAATTACAGTGGAGCTGGCACTCTTTTTATTCTGAGGAAAGTGGCAGTTTAATACTAATGTATATATAAACAGGGGGAAGGGGAGGGGGATCAACCGCCGATTTACTCATCGCATCATCCCGCTCGCTCAGCAGGACTGCCCGCTTGCTGTACCAGTGACTTCACGGGGAATGGCACCTGTGCGAGTGAAAATACAATACAGCCAAATGACAATGATTGCGTAGTCTCATTCTGCGTCAGGCAATCTACCACTTTGACCTGCTTTTCCTGGCAGGAGGGCAGGGCAGGCAAGAGAAATAAAGTGGGAAGATCATGCCACTGTTAGTTTTCAGGTTTTGATAGGTATTGGTCCTGTTCTTCTCATAAATCAGTGCATATGTATCACTGTGTGTGCTCCTACTCCATCCGTAGCGAACAGCTATATACACCATCAGGTCTGGTTAGAGAGCAGCTGGGTAATTCACCCTGAAGAGAGAGCAGAGTTTTAAATACCTCAAACAGGAGACAGCCTGAAAAGCACAGGCACTTTAGATATTTTTTGCCACTTATTTTCTCTTCCTTTCTCAAAAGGCAACAAAAAGCAGTTGAAGATCTGAATCAAAGGTAGGGAAGCATTCAGTTGTTTGTCTTCCTGCCCTGTCAAATCAAAATGGATGGGGAGGTAGCTGCATTCCTATATATGCTTGGATTATTCTGGACAATATTCACTTTTATCTTCTTTTTTTCTTTATTATTCCCAAGTGTTTCATGTATCTCAAATTGATTTTCCTTTTTTGCATAGGTTATGAAATATGCATCTCATTCTGTCAAAGGAATCTCCATTTTCACATAAGTTAGGTATTTGGAGAGGATTTACAGAGCCCTACGTCATGCCTGCTTAAACATTCATTGAGAACTCCAAGAAAAATCATTTAGGCTTAAACATATCACATTACATACCTCTTTATGTCTTCTTAAAAAGCACATTACCCTGCTTAATCCTTTACAAGCACCACAGGCTTTCCTATCCTTGGAACTATTCCCATTTAAAATATAATGAAGTGTTTCCATTGTGCCCCTGTCTGCTCTTTCTTCCCTAGAGTATAATAGTGCCTAATGCCCTGTCCTACCCACCTTGTTCCTCTGAACATGATACCATAGCCTACAGCGTCTGCATTTTTCTCAGCAGTACGAAGTGGAAAATTCCTTTCCCAGGCTGCATACGAAGAATCCGAATGCATTTGAAACCTCTGTCTATTTAACTCTATCTGCCAAATATTTAGCTAGTAGGAAATTTGTGAAATAATGCTTCTGGATGGTGCATTAAAGAAACTCCTCTTAGGCTCTCATAATATTTCCTCTTCAACTTGCACACAGTATCAAAAGGAATTTGGTCTTGAGATTTTGATTTTCTTGTGATCCTACTTACATTGCCAGTGGAAACATGCTAGCAACTGCTGAGCCTGTTTGTTTTCCCTGGACACTGTGGATGGCACTTTTCCCTTCCTGAGAATTTTGTAACAGTAATAATATTGTTTAAACTACCTATGAATAGGCCATAACAAAACTTTGCTAAGGTGATTTGTCTGGGGGAGAAGGGGGTAATAATGATTTGCCATTCTGTGCTAGAACAAGTTATTAATAACTGGGCATGGTTAATCTTAATTTGTTTTCAGCAGTAGCAACAGCATGAAGATTTCTATTGATGGGCCAAAAAAGTGCTGAATTAACTAATTATCCTGATTTACTCACAAATTTGCCATTGGAATTGCCCTTCTGGTGTCAGATACACTCACTGATCACACCACAAAAAGATCTAGTTAATACATGCAAGTCCATACATCTTTGTTGTGAACGTTTCTGACCATGGAGTTGGCCGATGAAAAGACACTGAAAACAAGAGAAAACCAAGACAGACTTTCTGGATACTGGATCTGTACTGTGATTCAGCAGTGCAGTTTATCTGTTTTGGAATTACTGTCTCCTGCACAGTCCATGACTTGGAGCTGACAGGAGCCTGGGGGTAAGAAATGCACCTGCTGTCCTTACTTCGTATTATCATGGGTGGTCTGGCTCCGTCTTACTTGTCCTATAGCTTCCTTTTCCCGGAAAGCAAGTCTCAACATAAAACCTGAGCCAGATTTACCAGTGAAGTGCTGTTTAATAATGATAGGAGGAATGCCTGATCCACTGACACTAGGATGTTTAATGTCTCATAGCTTGTCAACATGTCAGTTTATGGGGGTGGCGGAATGGGGTGTATTTCATTGCGAAGCGTATTTCTCATAGGCTTATCAAAAATTGGCTTCAGTTTGCATGAGCCAAAAGAATAATCAGCCTGGAGAAAGTTTGGTTGTTGGTTTTTTCCTGTAATCCTGTGTATCTTTGCTTCCATATCTCGGGCTTAAACAAACTTGCAGCAGTGCAAAAATTTAGAATCCTGACCAGAAAGCACTGCAAACACAGTGTGGCGTTACTTTCAGGCATTATCAAAAGGCTAATAGTTATCTGGATTAGCTCAGGGGGTCAATGTGTTTTGGATGTGTAATAACAGATTTGTGACACTTAACAGAGCATGACAAAGATTCTGTGCATAGCTTTAAAAATGAAATGTACAACTGTTTTCCTGCTGCCTCACTTTCTCAGAATTCAACATAGGCTCAACAAAAGGCTTGCTCTCCCTCACGAACGCTCCTAAGCATATATTAAAGTTTGACCTAACTTTGACTTTCTAGAGAGTTTTCACAGGTTTTATCTTGGATAGAACACCTGCAAGTTATTTTCTGCAGAGTTTGGCTTTATTCCAACAAAAATTTAAATCAAAATTTGAGTCATCTTACATATCAAGAAATCGATCTACAGAGACATGTGTTCATCCAACAACTAAGCAAGCCAACTACTGCCATATTCCTTTTGTCTCCAAAGTTTCCTGAAAATTTTAGCTGAGTTCATCTCCTGTTTCATCTTATGTGCTCCAGAATGTACCTTTCCCTTTTTGCTCTCACTGAAATGCCATCCAAGTTGCTCATGACTTCTCTTCAAAGGTCAGTCTGCATATGCCCGCCAGTCACTTTAACAGCCTCAGATGTCACTGACTGATGTCCTGCTGTGGTGCCATGCTCTTCTGCCTTCCATGACTGTCTTTGCTTGCTCTCTCTTTTCTCTCTCTATTGTTTTGGAGAATTTTCCTGATCTGTTCAATTTTTATGGGCCATCCTACATCCAAGATCATAGTCTTTTCTATCTGTAGCTCACCCCTGAGTATTCTCAAGTCCAGACAAATTCAGCTAGTGGCTGCAGGGAGACAATCTGCAGTTCTGCTTCTCTTACACTGAACTGAGCTCCTTTTACTTGCAATAAAATTTGTTTGTTTTCCTCTACTGTCTTTTCATGTCAGACCACTAACTTAGTCCAACCTAAAACTTACAGTAGCTGACCTCACTTCTTCATTTTCTTTCCCATTGCTTGAGCTTGTGTGTCTATTTAAGTTTTGCCAATTCACCTTCTATAACATGTCTGTGATTTACCCATACAACCTCCAGACCATTGCTTCAGTAGTTTTCAGTGTTATTTTCTGGGGCCTTTATAAAGCACTCTTTATGCAGTTCTATTGAAAATGCTTCTGGAAAAAAAAAAAAGAAGAAAAGAAAAGTTGTCTTGAGTTTCAAGGCCCTTTGTGGTCGATTCTGACTCTCCCTGAAGCTTTCTCATTTCTGAATTGGAAATCATTCGTGTAGGCTTCCAGTGCAACTCCATTTTCAAGCAAGCATCTTTATGGTTTCTCCAAGGACTCTTCTGTAAGGTATGAAGTTTTCCCTCAAGACAGTAGTGTTGTCTTTTCTGCAAACTCCTTAACACTCTGCTTTGTTATTACACTAACTAAAACCTTGACAGCTAGGTCTCTGGTGTACTACGATCACTACCCACCAACTGAGCGGCACTGTTTTGTTGTTTCTTTATGCTCTTTCCTTTCATTTGGCTTATTTTATATCTGCCAAATAAGAGGGGAGAGAGGAACTCACACTATAGTCATCTAAATACCATCATAGATGTGATGTGGGTGAAATCAAAGAACTACTATATCCTAGAATGAACTAAGTTAATGAACACAACCATTATCAGATGAAGAGTATTTCTCAGAAGAGAACCTCTCTGTGTGTGACCTTTCAGCCTTCATCCTCAAAGGAGAGCTACAGCCTAATTTCAAAAGATGAGCATGGGAGCTGAAGTTTGTAACAGTCTGATAGAATATAAAAAGATGAGGGGGAGATATTATTGAGCAATCGGTCCTTATCATCTCTCATTTTCTCCAGCTTCAGTGGTGCCAGCTACATATTTCTCTTGAATTGCCTCATTGATTATCACAGTTGCATTAATCTCAGACAGTTTTCTAATCTTGAAGTTTTCTGCTTGTTTTCAGAGCAGGTTTATTTGCCTGAAAGCTTGGTTATTTAGGGGTCCCCCCACAGATATATCCCTTCTTCTGTTCAGAGGTAATTCTGTCTTAAAACCTTACTTCACTTAGATCCTTAAACTGTCATGGCTACAACGATACTTTCATCATGTGTAACTTTAGGTGCCTAATTTAGGTGCCCAAGTTTCTTTCCTAGCTATCATAGACAATTTCCTTCTCTAGAGAGTGGTTGGGAGTACCTAAGCTGGGAACCTATTTTTCTTGGTGGCTTATTTTGTACTGTACCTATCAAAATAAGATCATATTCCATGGCTAGAAACTGCAGTAAAAATAAGAAACAGCAAAATATACCCTGAGGAACTAATTTTGCTCGAATCCTGTAGAATTGCATTCTGCAGAGAGCTGAGTCCAGACTTTTCAGCTGGAGAAAGGATGGCTGACAGCCCTTTGAGGAGCGAGCATGGGATGGGGGGGTCCCCACCCTTCATCCTGATGGCCAAATACAAAGCTAAGTACTTCATGCCTTAGCCTGTTTCTAACCCTGTAGTCATCTTTTTACATGGCAAAACAGCCCAGAGAGGAAAATTGATTCCTTTGTCAGTAGAGCTTTCACTTGGGGGTTCTCTTGTGTAGAAGTGGACTAATTGGGAAGACGTCATGAGAGAAACACCCAGAGTGCATCCCTGTCCCAACGGTAGGAGACCAGCTCTGTGGAGTGCACATAACTGCCACTGTAAGGCACATGGTGCATTGCCACGTATTTGGTCTAAAACAATCCATATGCACATGCAAAAAGTAGAATTAATTTTTGTGTTAAATAGCCCTCAGTCTCTACCTGTAGAGAAAATGAATAGGTGTTTCCTTTTTTTTTTTTTTTTTTTCATTTCTGGAGAACTTTGGATATTTCTGATAGGTGGGGAAGGTAGGATCACAACACCACACTGACAGCAAGCATAGCTAGACCACAACATGCAGAGTAACTGTTGATGGCTACCTGTATGAGGAGTTTCTAGCTGGCAATGCTTAGTTTATCCCCCTTATAGCTCCTTGTGCCTTTTTCTGGTAGCATGCAACTTTGAGAATTGCTGCCAGAGTGGTCTGTATCCCCATTTGTTTCCATGGCCATATCACATCTGAATACCGTAATCCTGAGATTTATATAAGAGAGACTTTAAGTTTCTAAATAACTAAGCAGCATGAGTGCTGCTCTCATTTGCACTGGCAAGTGACAAATTGTAGAAATTCTGAGCTCCCTCCTGAAGCTGGGATTTTTAGGGGATGGGAAATTTTGGAAGGGAGCAGGGAGTAAGAAAACTCACAATTAGAAAATAATTTAAGAAAAAGAGTGCATTTTTAGTCAGTGATTGTAAAAGCTGAACATGAGTATGTCAGGTTAATGCTCAAAGGAAATTTTTTTGCTAGCATTATTTTTTGCTGAAGTTTTCTCAGCTGACCATGCTCAGTATTAGGGAGGCACCTGTTAGAAAGGGTGGCATAGACAGAAAAGGATGCTGAACTCACCCCTACAAATGAGTTGCTTAATTTGTGCATATTAGGGTCTAACAGAGCAATGCTATTGTCATATTCCATAAAAAAAGGGGTTGAGTATTTACTATATGATGAGTGCATTTATTACGCATTAGCACAGGAGAGGTCTGAAAGAGAAACAGCTCTCATGGGTGCTATTACAAACCATCTCATGAGTAAAATACAGGCTTTAGTAAAGAGTGCAAAACAGGAGACATCTTTACGGTATGTTTGCAGCAAAACAGAAGTTCTGCTGCATGTTACCCTCTCACTTAAAACCAAATCAAGATGATCTCCCTTCTGTTTATCAGCTGCAGAGGCCAGGAGGGTTTGGGAGAGGAAAATTCCTTGGGACAGAAAGGTGCTGAGGGGGCAGTTTTGTAGGGTGTCAGTTGTCATTTGGGCACTGCTGCTAGAGTGGCGTTGGTCCTGATGTGGCATCTTACAGGGAAAGCATGTTGGGTATATATAATGAAAAAGCAATACAGGGAAACTTTTGCTAGGTAATAAACTTCTGCTACTTTTTCCAACCCATAAATCTGCTTCTAATGCAGTTGCTAAAGTTGTACATACTACCTTTCTAGGCTTTTCCATCTGTGACATTGCTTCGGCAAAAATTTGTATGACCAACAGCTTTAAATGACCAAAAACTGTAGAGGGACGAGCAAGTTCTGCTGGGACACTAGCAGAGCAGTGAAACTCAGCACATTGTGGAAGGATATACCCTTCTCTGGATTTTGGAGTAGCACGTACATTATCTCAGGTTTTATTACTGCGGGATGACTTTGAGCTCAGCGCTCGCTGTTCTGCTCTGTTAGCACCTGGTGTCTTCAGAAACTAGGCATGCTGCTTGCATGTCATTCCACTTTGGCAAGTGGTCATTTATTTTGATTTAGCAGGAATTGGAATGAATATGACATAACAAGTCTTGTAATCCTTTAGCCTCTGAGATTGCTCTTTATTAAACAAGAAAGACTCCTGATGGAAGTTACAAACTCCTACAAATATGCTTTCCTACTCTGATCACATCAGATGTGGGCAATTTCTGTGCAACCTATGGGGAGGCAAAGCTTGGGATGAGTAAAATATCCACTTTGAAGTACTTTTTGTTACTTCTTCAGGTCGCTTCTTGCAGCCATTTTCCTCTGGGAGGGTGACAAAAAGATTTGAATTTGTGTAGTTTAACAACCACACATTTTCTTTTGTGCGCAGCTCTAGTTCCATATCCCTTGTCAAAACCATCAGTGGAAAAGGTCTGTCAAAAATCTCTGCCTCGGGGAGAAATAGAAATTTGAATTATGTCTCTTCCTTTGTTGGTTCCTCCTATCCTTCCCCTGCTTTTTTTTAACCTACTGATGCAATGGCAGTAGCAAAGCCACAGCTCCCTCGCTGAACCCTCTCTGTGACTCATGTCCCTTTCCATGGCAGAGAGACATGTCCGTGCTCTGATTCCTCATTTTGGATTCTCGTTATCCTAAGAAAGAAAAACTCCGTAAAGTGTTTGGTGGAGAAGAGCAGTTTGGCATTTGGAGCGCTCTTGTTTGGCTACGTGGGACACAAAACGTATTAGGTTCTATTATTCTGGTCCTGTGAACTCTTATTTCTCCATTTTATCTCCATTAACTTAGTGCTTTTCCTACAGAGGTTCTGTAACATTTCCAGGTTCATGAAGATGAATATCACCACCATACCGAGGGTGTCTGGGGACTACACAGACTCCTACACAGTTCCAGCAACCTCAGATCATTTTTTTCCTTCTGAATTTTCACTTCACTTTCCTCCCTCCTTCTTACTTTTTCATTTTTCTGCTTTTTGACCCTCTGTCCTTTCTGTTTGGATACCAGCTACTCCAACTTTTTCCCAGCTCTCTGAGCCTTTCTTCTTCTCACCCTTCACCTCTCTACACGGTCACGCTTCCCCTTTGCTGTCTCCATTGGCTTACATTGTCTCGCTATTTATCCATGCAATTAATTCTGTGACTTTCATTTTGCAATCACGTGAAGCTTTCCAAAACTCTGATTGTCACTTTGAAGCCACTTGCAGGCTCACAGTGTGGTGGGCTGCGCTGGGGACGTATCACACACAGATCAGGGGAAATGCAGACTCTGTCTAATGATCAATAGATGGAGACAGGAGAGCACACTCTTGCTTCAGGCACAGAACGTGGTCATGTATTCGCTTTCTTGCTTAAATGTTTCCAGCTATCATTTTTGTATATTAACATATTTTAATAATACTTAAATACATTGTGATGCATTAACAAATGCAAATGATGGGATTGAATGTAAGGTTGTTTAAAGGATATATGCAACAGGAAGAAGACATGAATAGAAGTAATGAGAAAGGGACGTATAAAATGTGCTGTACATTCCAGCTCTAAAGCATGTCTTGGACTACGAGGCTGCTAGTCTAAAATGGTGAGAGAGGTGTAAGAGGTAACAGAGAGATCTTGTTCCGTATTTCTGGAGCTGCTATACCAATTGTTCATAAAACAGTTTGAAAGATTTATGATTTCTGTTAAATAACTTGTTACTAAACAAACAAACAAACAAACAAAAAGTCTGTTCCAGAGAGCAGCAAATGCAATTGCAGTGAGTAGACCTGTAGCAATTCTCCACATTTAATAGTCCCTCATGAAATCATTCAGAATTTTTTGATTCTAATACTCTTACAGCTGTAAGTAATAGGAAGGCAAAAGAGGATAGCTCAAGGAGAACCTGCAGCTGCTCTGACAGCAAATTTTGAGACTATAATCTTTGAATAATCAATACATTAATAAGCATATTGGTAGGCAATGAAAAGTTAGTGAAGTAATAAGGATGGTGTAGGAAAATTAAATCATAGACTAAAAAGCACTGGCAGAATACTTAAGAAAATCAACCTTTCTAGTCTCTAACATAAATAAGTGTCAAGTATCTATGTATCAGAAGCTTTAATTAAAACAGATTAAAGTCATCCTAGTCTCAAAACAGGAGGAAGGAGAAAGTCCAGTATTTCTCATGTAGAGAAATAAAGCACAGAAAAGGCTAACTTTTCAAATACAAAAGAACCTAAAATTTTACCTGTGCATCCCTAAAATGGTGTTTATGTTTTACAAACTCCAGGCCTGTGCTTCTAAATACCTGTCTGCATTTAAATGCAAGTACAGGTTGTAGAGCCAGAGAGATCTTAAAACATCTGGTCTGGGAGACTGGAGACTGAGCAGACTTTTGCTGCTGGCTGTTTTTTGACGTTGTCCTTAGTCATCTGATTCTACATACTGGGAAATATTCTAGTAAAACTGCATTGTGTTGTAATATATCAATTTATTGAACAATTTTTTGAAGTGTTTTGAGAAAAAAAAAAAAGGGGTTTGTTGTTTATGTTTAAGGAGAGAGAGAGGAAGAAGAGGACCAGATCTGGTGGTTCAAACTGGATAGCTGTTACACAAAAAAAAAAAAAAAATTGGTGTCCTACTCAACAGAGTGCCAGAACATATGATTAACTTTTGTGGCCTTAAACCATACTCATGCCAACAAAATCCTGAGGTTGGGATGTAGGGAGTTATTTCTTTAAAGGACAATTATAGTAAACAGAAGGTCTCCAGTGCAGAGGTTGTTGGGCTGTGCTAAAGTCTGGTGTCAGGACATGGTCAGCGGCTCTTGCCAGTGATTTGCTCTCCAGCCTTATTCACTTGCCTCCTCTGGAGCAACGTGAAATGAAAATACACCTCTAACTCCCACTAAATATCTCGGGGGGGTTCAAATCTCCTTCAGCCAATTTTACACATCTTTCTTCCTAACACCTGCACAGGGCTCTGAAATCTAGAAGAGAAGTGTTTTGAACTAAAATGGGACTCTGCATGCGCATCGTGGCTGTGCATACGGGCTGTGGACGGCTCCTGGGATAGACCAGGGAGTAGCCCGGCAGGGCATTATTTGAGCTCTCTCCCTCCTGACATTGCCTCTGAGCTCCTTTGTGCGTGTGCAGAGGAGCTTTTCTAAACGTTACCTAAACAGTATTTTCAGCTCCTGCAGGTTTTGCATGGTTAGTGTCGCCAGTGTGGCAGTCCCAGCTGAGTAGAGTAGAGGATCAGATGGATGTAGAAAAATAGTTTTCCCTCTCCTGTTACTCAAACCTGTGTGACTGGCATGTGTCAGTGGTGTACATGCATAGGCAGTGACAAATGAAAATCATAAAAGACTTTTTATTCTCTGGCGTTAGCCTGGCACCTTTCATACGCAACAAAATCCTTAGAAAACCAATCAAAATAATGTTTTTTCTGTACCACATATTATGATGCCTCCTGCTACTGTCTTTTTCTGACCCGATTCAAGCAACTGAGAAGATGCTTTCCGAGTGCTTTTCTTGGAAAGAAATGTAGATGGAGTGAACTTTCCAGCCATCAAGTTAAAAATTTAGAATTAACAGCAGAGCACTGAGGAAGGTATGCCAGGTAGGTAAGCTGGCTTTCTTAAAGTGTGTCAACTAAAAATAAAGCTAAATTTCTTCTGTTAAATAAGCAGAATCTTTCCTTAGGCAGGAGAGTAATGATAATTGTGGGTTTTCCACCATTTTATTCTCTTTAGTTAAATTGCCAGCAAGCAGTTTATGTCTCTTTGTATTTGAATTAGGTGGCAGATTTGTCCAGTTTGAAAATGTGACTACAATAAATCAGTTTCCTTTTAATAGCCACGCTATGGGAGGAGAGGATTTAAATGCCACACGGAGTATTTTAAGAAGCATTTTAACTGGGCTGTAATCACATTTCATTCTTCTATCAGTTTGCATAAAACACCCGATCTAGATAGACTGCACAACTCCCTCACTGGGATTGCAATGGCAGGAGAGGGTTGTTTACCATTCCCAGCTCTAAAGCTTTCCCACTGCACGGGGGTTGATTGGTGTTTGTGGCTGTTTGCAGAATGACTCGTTAATCAAATAAACCAGACCCCGTTCCCTGCTGAATATACCAGAGGGAGGGATATAAATACCAGGGACTGTATCAAGATGGGTGGAAAATACAATGCATCTGTAATGAAAAAAAAAAACAGTAGATAAGCAGCTGTATTATACAAGTCTGTAAGTACCAAGGGGTTCTGGTCATAACATCAATCAAAGAGCCAAAGCTTTGGTTGTTTTATTGCTCTGACCTCGGGACGGGATTTCCTTGTAATACTGTCGTGGTTTAACCACAGCCAGCAACTAAGCCCCACACAGCCGCTCGCTCACTCCCCGCGAGTGGGATAGGGGAGAGATCGGAAGGGTAAAAGTGAGAAAACTCGTGGGCTGAGGTAAGGACAGTTTAACAGGTAAAGCAAAAGCCGTGCACGCAAGCAAAGCAAAACAAGGAATTCATTCCCCACTTCCCATGGGCAGGCAGGTGTTCAGCCATCTCCAGGAAAGCAG
>JANZLQ010000007.1:4632695-4697569 GCA_026212715.1 Elanus axillaris
GGGTCAGCTGTCCCAGCTGTGTCCCCTCCCAACTCCTTGTGCCCCCCCAGCCTCCTCGCTGGTGGGGCGGGGGGAGAAGCAGAACAGCCCTTGGCTCTGTGTGAGCCCTGCTCAGCAGTAAGGAAAACAGCCCTGTGTTATCAACACTCTTTTTAGCATAAATCCGAAACAGCCCCATACTAGCTACTATGAAGAAAATTAACTCTGTCCCAACCAAAACCAGCACACATGATTTCCAGCAAGAATTCTCAACCTGTGAGTAAACAAACCTAGAACATGGCACCTCCTATCAGTGAGTCTTATCCCTAATCAGGATAGAAATTCCCAGGAAACCTCAAAATTTCTCATCAATCTTCCACTAAATGCTGGCTGCAGTTCCTGCGTATTCCTTGTGTAAGAGACAGATGGCCAGGACATGTCTTGTGACTGAGTCAAGGTACTGCAACATACCTTGGTCCAAAACAGTCTGAATTTGTGACCTCTGGGAGACACTGAAAAAAATAATCTGTGTCCTGCAGCATGGAGAAATGGGGTAGCTTCCTACACTGCAGGTGGTCAGAGGAAGGTCACAAATCCAAATCTGAAAATGTCTAAATTTTGTTTCATGCATGGCAGGAGTTCTGAGCGTGGTTGTGTTTTATGTGACGCTTCAAGTGTGGGGAGGCTGCTGGACTGAGCCTGTCAACGGGCAATGGTACCCCGTCACCTCATTCATGGCTCTTCACTGAGCATTGGTATGAGAGAGGACACCAGTCTGCTCATCTCTTATAGAGGAGAGGCACACAGCTACTGCTTGCTACAAAGCAGAATTTGGCAAGAAGAAGATTACGTGCTTATAAGCAGCAGTATCTTCAGAATCAAAATTTTGGCACCAAGTGCTAAAATTTTGCTCAAGTCTTGTCTTCCCACACAAGTTGTTATATGAATCTCTCTTGGAGTCCTAAATGTTGCAGCTCACAGCATAGTCTGGAGACAACACATAATAATGTAGGTGCAGGTGGGGCAGGTGTAAACAGCAAAGGTGGGAACAATTTCTCACAAAAGAAAATGTGAGCATCAGTTAATGAATGTTTGCAAAACACTTTCAGTCCTTCAGATGATGCTATTATTAAATTGAACATCTTCACTTATGCTATAGTTGTGCTGAAAGCTAAACGAAGAAGACGGTTTTCTTTAAACAGTATCTTCTTCTTGATTAGCTTGATCATTAAATCATTTTGGATTTAACAAAGGGAGTGGCAGATGGAACAAAGCAAAGAGAGCAGAGCAAAAAATGAAACATGACGTGAGATCACAGAAGAGAATCAAAGTAGACAAATCCAAAAGTAAATCAAAAGAGCTCATACCAAAATTCTGGCTAAAATACTGGCATATAACATATGTTTGGGAATGACAACAGTTATGGGAAAGACTCAGGGTATTATTTTGTCTTTCCATAGATATAAACAACAATCTTGATTTAGAGAGTTGTGCTTCTGAATATGTCCTTTCATGCTGTGCTGTTGAGAGTCTCCCCACATTATCAGGCATGATGGAGGTTTTGCAAAATTAAAATGAAGTTTAGTGGAAAGGAGTGGAAACATCAGCCAAGCATGTAACTCAAGATCACATAAATTCTTTGAATGTGATTTTACAACCCTTCTTGCTATACTCTCCACTCCCAAACTAACGTCCATGCTTTTCTCATCAACTGGCTTCTCCACACGTTTCTCCACCTTCCCATAACATCCCATCAAAATTTTGCCCTGTCTTTCTACAACACCCTGTTTCATATCTTCAGAGTTAATTGCTCCTTACATCCAACAGGAGAAATTGTTAGCCCAAATTTGGCATCCATTGAAAACAGTTGTAGACCTCAGCTCTGTTTGTATTTGCATCCACCAATATGGAAGCTGACTTGACTGTTCCAGACTTCATGAACTGAGTCATATGGAGGGAAAAATCTCATAAGACCAAGGATTACTTTGCATAACATTGTGTAACATCCAGATCCTTTCCTAGCTGAACAAAGACAAATTATGTCCAAATGAGAAACTTGCAGAAGGTTTGTTTTTAATTTCTCTCTAATAATAGTCCCACGCCTGGTACCATTTCTTCAGATCCCATAGCATTTTACATGGTACACTATTTGACAGATACTGTGTCAAATTGTATTGTAGCCTTTCATAATTTATATCACACACATTATATATGGCTTTCAGTATGTTTTAGTTATTACTGCTCTATAAAATTTGTAAGCTATGAGGTGTTTCTAACACCCCATGACAAGTTTTACATGCATTATGTGACTGCAGTTTTGATTTAATCTTTTCATATTATACTCAATCTGTAGATCTTTTTGTTCTTCTTACACCTTTGCCATATTTTATGCCCTTACAGGTCTGTGTTTTATCTCTTGGCTCATTCAGCTTGAACATTGCTAGACCTAGGTTCTGCTCCAAGTGTGTGCCCCATGTAGGTACAGAGTAAGTCTGTTGAACTGACTTGTTCAGTAGCTGCCAAATGTAGATGCCTGTACTGGGCCTTAGATTCCCATTGAACTTGCATTATTGGGCTCTAAATAATTTGAAATATGACAAAAAGAATAAACACAGCTAAAAAGAAGTCAAAAGAGACAACAGAAAATATTATTGCGGTTTTATCTTCTGCAGATAAAAGAAAATACAGTCTTCATAGATATGCCATACATAAGATAAAGGAGGATGTATTTTCCCGGTATTGTATTTCCTCTGCTTTCTTGTATACATCTTCTGAATTAAACTTTTTTTTAAATTTAACATGAATGATACAGCAACAAAGATACTACATTGGACTTGATGTAGATGTCCATCAGTAGAAATTATGCTTTCCATTTGGGTCTGAAGGGAATATATTTCAGAAGAAGAACCCACATGTGGGCAGTTGCATTGCATAAGGTGTTTTAATGTAACTGAACACAGAAAGAGGATGTATCTACACACAGAGCATTGTGCAGCTGCATAGCTGTTTGTGTGGGCTGTGCATACAGATGCCGGCATGCAGCTGCTTTCCCTGAGAACTTGGTCAGGCATGTATCGCCAGTTTGTGAGAAGCTGTATAGCATCCTTTTAATATCTCCCTAAACAAGTGAAAAAGAAAATTATGTTCATTGCTTTCCATTTAAGAATCCATACTGAAGAAATGAGGAGCATGATAATACAATAGACGTGGGCAAGTAATTTTTTTTTTTTTTTTTGCTTTGGCAAAGGAGGTAAGGCCTTTTCTCTACCCTTGCCACTGTGCTGGCAGCTCGTGTGTTCTCAGGTACAGTGAAGTACTGTGGTTTCTCTCTAATTCTTCCGAAGCCAGAGAAAAACTGCAGTTCTTCCTCGCATTTAGTATATAAGTGTTCGACATACTATTCCTCTCATGGCATAGTTCTGTAAAAGAGAAGTTATTTTTAAGTTAGGCTATGCTATGAATGTAACTAACTATTAACCATCAGTTTAGATATTCATTCTTCTTATAGTCAAGGTCCAATTGACTTCTTATAGTCCCAAGTAAAATAAATAAGATGGCACTGAATGAGATTACATTTCCCAACAAGATAGCGACATTTTTCAAGCCACCTCCACACAGATGCCAGGTGATACCTGCCACAGACTGGATAAAGTGCTAGAATGTCAAGTTGATGATTTTATGATGCTCTTGCTTGTGTTTTAAATTTTCCTTTCCCATCGTTTGGTGCTAACTAATGAAATTATTTCATTCACAAGAGTAAGACATTTACTGGTGCACATGATTAACTGGGCACTTAGCTGTCCACGCTGCATGTACAAATACCTCATTTGCAAGTGCATTGCGTAACTAAGAAAATCTCAACTGATGTTCCTAATTCTAGGTGAAATACTACATTATTTTAAGAAGGCAAATCAGCTGATTGCATTGTATCATCACGATTAAAATTGAAAAAACCCTGTACCATCTTTTTTTGCATTCCATAAGTAGTTTAACTCCACTTTTCTCATTACTCATCTTAAAGACTCCTTGGCATTTTTATTAATGTGATAAGACTAGAACAAGTACCTGAATTTAACCCAGCTGTATTATATTTTTCAAAAGAATACCAGTGACACAGGGTATACACATCAAACTCAAATTTGGAAAATAAATAAGACTGGCTTACTAATTGCACTGTATTTTTACCAAAGAACTATTCTTCTTGTTTATGTTATAATGAGATTTCACAGCATATTTTGTCCAAGTTTGAATCTGAGAGACTTGGGCAAAACATAAGGAGACATAAGTTTCCATGATTTGAAGACTTATGGGAAATCTAGAGTGAAGTACGAAACACAATTGCTTATTGTATTAATGTTTCTATTTATATATGTTGAGATTTTTTTAAGATGCCTCTGTCCTGGTTTCAGCTGGCGTAGAGTTAAGTGTCTTCCTAGTAGCTGGTAAGGTGCTGTGTATTGGGTTCCCTATGAGAAGAATGTTGATAACACTCTGATGTTTCCAGTTGTTGCCAAGTAGTGTTTAGACTAAGTCAAGGATTTTTCAGCTTCTGATGCCCGGCCAGTGAGAAGGCTGGAGGGGCACAAGGAGTGGGGCAGGGACACAACCAGGGCAGCTGACCCAAACTCGCCGAAGGGGTCTTCCATTCCATGGGATGTCACATCCAGGGAATAAACTGGGGTTAGTGGTGGCGGGGGATCACTGCTCGGGGACTAACTGGGTGTTGATCAATGGGTGGTGAGCAATTGCACTGTGCATTATTTGTACATTCCAATCCTTTTACTATTACTGTTGTCATTTTATTAGTGTTATTATTATCATCATTACTTTCTTCTTTTCTGTTCTAGTAAACCGTTCTTATCTCAACCCACAAGTTTTACTTCTTTTCCAGATTCTCTCCCCCATCCCACTGGGGGGGGGAAGGAGTGAGCGGCTGCGTGATGCTTAGTTGCTGGCTGGGGTTAAACCATGACACCCTGTGAACATAGATCAAGTAAACCAGACTGAGTTGTCATTAGGGATTTGTCCACCAGAGAAATACAGTAATTGAAACTGAAACTGAGTAAAGGAGGTATTTTTATAAGATTTTATCTTTAAAAGCTCTAAAATTGTCAACATGTCATCATAGGCTATTTCCATACTGAACTACTAACTTTTAATCAAAGTGTTTTTTCATTTTGAAACGTTAATCCATTGCAAGGAAATAATTTAGGTTGAAGTCAACATTTTGGAATAAACCATTCTCCAGTTGGGATTCTTTATTGGTTTTGGTCCCAAAATTTGTGATTCTTTTCCTTAATTTGAAATCTTGAAACTCCTTGTGCAGAAAGATAACTAGTTTCTGTCCAGCTCCATTTATCACTTTCATCAAGCAAAAGCTCTGAGTTTAACATGATCTCTCTGAGTCTGTGTCAAGTGCACGTCCCAGGAATTTCTGTTGATTTCTGCTTCAAGAGAAAGAAGGGATTAGAAATCTTTCATGAAAAACATCAATCCTGAATGAATCCTCCAGGATGATAAGGAATTGAGTGATTGTTTTACAACAGGCTGTTCTGGGGTTTTTTTAGTTGATGTTTGGCTGCTGTTTCCTAGTTCTGTCAACTGTAAACTCATTTCTGGTATCTGAGCTATTGTGTGGGCAGGTCAGGCTGAATTAGAAACAAATATAATGGAAGTCTGTGACTTGCACTTCATTCGTTATTTACGAAGGTGTGCAAAATGAACGTTATAGCCTTGAATAAGTGGAAGTGCCTGCACGGGTTGTAGCCAGAGCCGAACTAAGTTGTGTACACTTTAAGGCAAAGGCTGTAAGTATTTCCCTCCGTAAGGATGTGAAAGCCTAACTATCACCTGAAATTAGAGTTGCAATAAACATATAAAATCCTTAGTTGGATGTGAAGAGTGCTCAGATGCATAAGTTACACTGGTTTGGGTGCTGTCTGAGCTTGAAATTCCTTCGAGACAGCCTTTCTATCTTTATTTACCTTTGTAAATAAAGAACCCAGGTGCCTGCTCCTTTACCTGGACCTGCTCTACCTGGCAGAGGCTGAATTGTGCGTTTTAAATGGCTGTAACCATATTCTGTGTATTAACTGTTTTACATGAGCGATTTGACTTCCTAGTTGGTGAGCACGAAGCGCTGAGTGTTTTGGATTGTGGGAGATGAGCTGTCTGTATTTGTCACCCAGGCACCCTGCTCCCCCCAGCAGCTTGTTGCAGGGTGGGCAGCAGCAGAGGGGAGCTCGCTTTTAAGATGACAGGGATAATACGTGACAACTTGTTAGACTGCATCATCTTCTCAGTTGTCTGCATGCTGATAGCAAGCACGCAGTCTGAATTAAGTGAAAAATACCACTGCACTGGTCTTCCTCCTCCCACAGCTCCTGATGTTTTCCATGGATCTTAAACTGCAAAAGAAAGAGAAAACCTTCTTAGCTCAGATCTGTAATGTTTTCCTTTCCCATGGGTTCAAAGTACCTTCTCGTGAGAATTAAAAGGCATTCAGCAGCAGGGTCTCCAAAGACCTGACAAGCCGGTGGCAAGGGGCAGTGTGGTGGCATTAGGAACCTACACGTTGGGGGAATAACAGCTCTTAACAATGCCGTGACCTGGGGATACAGGAACAGTTATTTGTGCAGCGTCCGCCGCCTGGGCCCGCGTGTTCAGAAGGGACTGACCCCCCTGCAGAAGACCTGATCGGGCTTAGAATGGTTGCTTTAGCTGGAAATACTATAGGGCAGAAATTTCTCTGTGGAGGTTTTCTGGAGTGCTTTGCTGGAAACCGTCCATGGCACCAGTCTGCGCAGCAGCCTGAACTTCCAGCCTGAAAGAAATACTTAGTTAGAGACACCTGGTGGTAGCCTTTAATGAACTCTCAGGGAAAGGGGCTGCCAGGTAGCACTGAAAGGTAGAAAACTTAAGGGGTTGGGAGAAATTTCAGTCTGCTTCTTTCCACAGCCACATGAACAGCTGCACTTAAGGGGAAGATTCACTTCTAGAGAAGATTGATGGTTTTGTGCAGGGTTTCCAGAGGAAGAAGCAGCTTCCAAGACCTCCAAAGTCTATCCGAAAGTAAACTGGTGTGGAAGCCTGAGCTTTATGATCCAAAGCTGTTCCTCGCGCCCCAGCCCAGGCTTGTGAGATGCAGTGCAGGTTGCCAGCAGTTAGTGCTTCTTGTCTCCTGCAGGGTACCGAAATGAGGAGAAAGAAGCTAAATTGTTGTGCAATGTAGTTTCAGAGGGGGACAAAAGAGGTGCTGGGAAGCATTTATTTTGGAGCTTCAAGATACTGTGTCTAGATTTGCAGCGCCAAGCTGGCTGCATCCAAACCTGGGCAGGAGATACTTATCGAAGAGAGAAGGATAAAATGGTTCGAAAGAAGACAGTTAAATCCCTTCGTGTGAGTAGTGAGACATCCTGAATCTTATTACCAATATGAAAGCGGTCAGAGCTCTTGTGTAAGGAATATAAAAACTGAAAATTAAGTCAGTTTCTTTAAAAAAAGTTTCTAAAATGAAACTGTGTTGTTTCAAATGAGCTTTTACTGGAGGATTTTTCAGTAATGGTAGTTTTTCAAAGGATTTTCTTGTGGTTAAAGTTCTTTTTCAGATGATGAACGGTTTTGATGAGTAGTTTTTTGACTTTTGATGATTTTTCTATCCTTGCAGTTGGTATTCAATGAGTATGTCTTTGAATAAGGGATGCTGCTCAAGAATTGCAGTTAGATTGACTCTGCTTCTATTCTAAAGAATGGGAACAAGAACCCTTCAGTTAGTGTGGTGCCAGATTGATTTAATTTAAAGAGAGATGGTACTTCTCTAAATTCACCTGTGTTTATCTTCTTCATGTTACTTTAATCTACAGAATTTTACTTTTTCACCCAAATGAAGAAGATTGATCTGCGTACATTTTCTCATTTAAATGTTCTTTATTGGGGATTAGCTGCCACAAAAATACAAATATATCAGAAGGGGGGGGAAGTCACTTCAGTGACATTTCGTTTAAATTTGCCTCGTTATTGAGACTGCCACTTGGCTACCACAGATCTGAGTTTTTGAGGAACCTGAAGTGCTTTCATATCATTTCTGTATATGACCTTCACTGGTGATCCCCTTAAAATAGTCTCCATTACTATCTGCAGCACTTAGTTGTCATAAAATAAATGAGAATCTGGCATTAAAAAAAATTGGTTCCTTACCTTTCAAAGGTCTGCTTTGCTGAGATTTTTTTTTCTGGGTTTTTTTTTCTCCTATTTCTCTTCCATCTGAAATTAATATTAGCTGTAACGAACCTGTGGTTCAGCTACATGTCAGCAATCAGCGTGATCTGCTGCCTTTTTAGTGCTTTGCTGTGATTACCTGGAGAAGAGCCTGGCTCTGTTCTTCCACCGCCCTCAGAAATTGTACCTTTGATTGGCCTCCGCTCCGTTTTGCTCTGCTTGTTATTTTCTTTCTTGTAACTTACAAGATGCGTTTAATTACAATGGCAAAATGGGAATGCATTGGGCACTGGAAAAATTCTAATGCAAAGGTGCCCTCTCATTACAGAGCTCTCATACCTGAGTAATTCTTCTAATTCCAGATTAATTATTCAAGGTCTGCCCAGCGTAACAAGTGAATGTGTGATCATTAGGCTTTTCTCAAGAAGTTGGTGGCAGGTTGCATATGAGGAATTAATGCTTTTCCTGATTAAGTTTTATCTGGGAGCAAATAGACATGCCACTGATGCTGGTACGACAGTGTAATGAAAGATAAACTTCATACTGGAGAGGAGATGAGGCTGGGATTTCTAACCTCTTCTTTCTTCCCCTAAGCTCCCCAGTGTTTCATTTCCTGCTGCTGTTCACCCCTGGGCACTAGCTCAATAACCCTTTTAGAAATGAATCCACACTTTTCTGTTTGAATAAGTACAAAGAATAAGTTTCAATGTTTGTCAAATAGTGCCCCTGGAATTTCAATAGCTTCCTATAGACCCTGCAAAATGACATCCTAAAGGGGGGGGGTGGTGGTTGTTGTTGTTATTATTTTTATTAAATACCACCGTGGGAATCCAACTCCCATCATGCACTGCAGAGAGCTGTCCGTGAGATTGGTATTCCCTCATCACATCACTACATTTCACTCAAGTTATGTAAATAAGCCACACGTGCTGGCCTGCAAGGGAGTGTGGGGCAAGAAGCTCCAAAATTGTACTTCAGAACTACAGAAAGTTCAGTTTTGAGAGAAATGTAAATTAGTGTGGTTTATTCAACAAAGCTGAAATGTGAGATTTTATTTCATTGGGATCCAAAGAGAAGTTAGCCAGAATTGTGCCCTTTGTGAACAAAACCAATACTTGGAACCTTTGCCCCATTTGAGGAAAACAAATTAGCAAACAAGACTTTCTCTGAAGGCAGAAGAGATCTGACTTCTGCTTCAGTCTGATAAACAGCAACTTCATTGGCCTCTTGCAGGAGGATTATGGAGATCAGTGTGTTTCCATTCCCTTCTGCTGAAAAAAACTCCATTGTGAACGCCATCAAGCTGTTTGGCAACATCTGACAACAGGAAAATCTAGATTTAAGCTTCCACCACAAATTTTATCTTTGCCGTTTCCCATTTCGTAGTAAAATCTCCACATTATGTGTATTAGCTCTGACTTGTATATTTGCAAATGTTCATTCAATTTTGTTCCTTCTTCATTCCTCATGTAATAGCAGCCTTGGCGAGGCTGTTTTGTAGAATGGAGTGCAGCCCTCTGCAGGCTGCAGCTATTACCTGCTTGCTGAATATGCAAAGGTTATGTCCAAGTTTTAATTTCTGTATTTATATATACCAAAGTCTTAGGTCCACACTGACAGGCACAGGGCTAGCAGCATCGGATGGTGTTTTTCCCCTGTGTAGTCAGTACAGTGGAATTGTCCATATAGGAGAAAATGATCCTCAAAGCGCTGTATGGAGCAGGTGATTAATCAGTGTCCTTGACTGATTTCAGGTCAGAGCTGGAGTCGCTGCTGCTACACTGTGGAAGAGTCTGTTTCTGTTCATGGCTAAAAATACAAACTAAATTGGCTAAAATACAACTGACAACTTTATAGTCAGGGAAAGGTGTACAGCAGTCGGAGGGGAAGGATGGCGCCTCACTCATAATGGAAATGAGTAGAAAAACCATCGCCACTGTGCCACCAGGGTGTAGGCAAAGGGTATTCAGAAAATGTGTTTCATCAGCTTTATCTAATAATTTTCAGATTTTCTTCCAGGAAATTAATATCATTTTAATCAGTTGAAACTTAAGATTTCCCTGGCCTCAAAAGTTGCATTGTTTTTATAACAGGTAACACATTTTATTTATAACGAAATATTTAAAAGGGTTCTGCTGGAAAAATAACTGCCAGTTCTGTTTAACATGCAGTCTATTGTGTACAATTTTTCTTTCATAAGGATTCTTTGTATTTCTTTTAAAGAAGAATTTAAAATACAGAAAAGTTATTGTCCAAGAATTCAAGTATGACAAAATGCAATTGTTGGTCATTGTTTACTTACAATATTTTTTTTTCTGAAATTTTTTATTTTCTAGACCTAAAAATGTGGTTTTATAATGCTGGAGTTGTACACAAATACATTATTCAGCCTACTCTGCGTGAACCGATTAGCTGTAAGAAGAAATACTACCCACCCCCATGTTGGCATAACATATGTGCATATGCAACAGTGTAATGGCTTTAAATGTTTCCTCATATAGCTCAACTGGTCTTTGGTGGAGTCATCAAAGACAAGTTTGAACTAATATCTACAGGCAGGGCTTGAGCAAATAAAAATCTTGCAAATGTGCAGTGATAGAAAATAGAAATATAACAGCCTTATAGAAATAGTTTTACCATCTATGTGCTGATGGCCCCTATTCTGTGTAACAACACTTTTTACAGTAACTCCTTTGGAATTGCTCACAAAACCATTAATTCTAGTCAAGCTTCTGTGTCTGGTACCGTACCTCCGAGTTTCATTTAACGACCAGTGTAGCGCATGAGTTCAAAATACCCTGATGAACAGGTTCCATTTTGCCTGTAATATTTTTTTTTCTCCTATAGCAATAGTCATCAGATACTCCAAAAAAACTTTTTAGCCTCTGCTGTACTGACAGGTGGGATGCCACAGGGAAGGAGACTGAAGGGTTGGTTCTCCATGCCCTGGCGCACTGGAAAGCTGGGGTTGCTGCTGTATGATAATACGCTGCCCTCCTACAGACGCTTCCCTGGCTATCCTGGGCTGTGCGGTGGTGTGTGAACAGCGTTCAGATTTGCCACCATCCTGAAATGTTATCATCTCAACGCAAAATGCCAATATAATGATGCAGAAATGTAGAATCAGGGATGCAGATCTTCTGCAAGAAGTGAGTTATGTATATATTTGTCCTGGTTTCAGCTGGGATAGAGTTAAGTGTCTTCCTAGTAGCTGATACAGTGCTGGGTTTTGGGTTCAGTATGAGAAGAACGTTGATAACACACTGATGTTTTCAGTTGCTGCTAAGTCATGTTTAGACCAAGTCAAGGCTTTTTCAGCTTCTCCTGCCCAGCCAGCAAGAAGGCTGGAGGGGCACAAAAAGTTGGGAGGGGACACAGCCAGGGCAGCCGACCCAAACTCGCCAAAGGGGTATTCCGTACCGTGGGACGTCATGTCCAGTATAGAAACTGGGGGGAGTTGGCCTGAGAAGATCACTGCTCCTTGGGAACTAACTGGGCATCAGTTGGCAAGTGGTGAGCAATTGCATTGTGCATCACGTTTTGTATATTCCAATCCTTTTATTATTATTATTATCATTATTAATTTCTTCCTTTCTTTTCTATTAGGCTGTTCTTATCTCAACCCATAAGTTTTACCTTTTTCCCCCGATTCTCTCCCCCTTTCCACTGGCAGGGGGAAGTGAATGAGCGGCTGTGTGGTGCTTAGCTGCTGGCTGGGCTTAAACCACAACAATATTACAAAGAACCATGTCTTTTTCCAAGGAGGTTTTGCTTTCATTTAGCCCCCATGATTGCCTGACTGTAAGTTCCTTAACTTTTTCTCATAATGCAGAGCTGGGATTTTTGCTGCTCATTTTGAGGCCCAGAGTGGAAGTCTTCAGCATAGCTATTGGAAATTTACAAAATAAGTGGTTCTCATAGTAAAAGGGAGAGAGAGGATATCGGTTTTTAACTGACATTTTGTTCTGAAATTCCCTTCTCCTTTCACACAGAGCATCATCCCCCAAAGCTTTTCATATGATAGCTACCCCTTATTTGTAGGTGCAAATCTGTAAAATATCAACAGCGTTCCAGTTATGCTCTAATCTAGCAAAATTTTATTCTTAGGTCTTCAGGCTAAAACCAGTCTTAAGTTGTGTGAAAGATCCATGGGCAGAGGGTTTAGACTATGAATCTCAGCAGAAGGGTATGCTAAAAAGGGAATCATATGCCTCCTGAACTGCCAGATAACTGATTCTCTCTTAGTGAGGCAGATGTTTTCCTCATATATAAACATTAAGAATTGTAGACAGTTCAAAAGTAATGTCACTGCTAATGGGAGGACTGAACTGATAGATTTGCAAGGAAAGATTAAAGAAAGTTATATCCAGCTCAGCTAAGTAACAGAAAGGTTCATCAATAATTGAAAGGTGTCAACCCCAAAGTGAATGTATTTAGAACTGCAGGAGGAAAAATAACTATGAATGACATAAGAAAGTTGTTTTTTTAAAAAAGTAGTAAAAATAAACACATTGAATAGCAATGAAAACTGTTAGACTGAGGAATAGGTCCATAAAGAGAGTGGTTACAAGCATGACAATTGCAGCTTAGGTTTGCTCCATGGATTTGAATTCCCTAGGTTTGTAAATGGATAGGGCAAAAATGCTAAAAAGGATCTATTTTATGGCATGGAGCAATCATACGTTGAAGGTAGATGGCTGGGATGATCCCTTCTGGCTCTTCAGTCTCTTTCCTGCCCCATGCACTTTAACTGAGGCTCACTGTGATCTTATCTATGAAAAGTAATATCTCTGAGGGAACCTGAACAGTGATATTATCAGGCCTGCTCTTAGGATCTTACATATACCACTTCATCATAGATATTATTGACAGTAAGTGCTTTTACCACTTCTATATATTCTCACTGTGAGTTGTTTTACAGCGAGGCAGGCAAATCAAGAGAATTTTTCCTGAACAGCTGAGCAGCTGATAAGTCTCTTTACAAGCACTTACATGAATTCAATGCACTAGGACGTTAAAAGAGTGGGTTAGGACAAAAGCGGGTGTCAAAACACAACCCACTACTCTTGCCATCACCTCAAAGGTTATCGCCCTGCTTGTAGAATTACTCATCTTTTGAACCGCACTTTTCCCTAATTCCTTTGTTTGGAAAGTCCATCTGAAACTTTTCAGGATTCATTTCCCCCCTTCTGATCTTCTGCTTTTGTCTCCTATTTCCCTCCCTTGCTGTCTGCACATCATGATACTTTTTCAGTCTGAGTCATTAGCCTTTTAAATGCTCCTAGGAAGGGGTTTTTTCTCAGTCATGCTATCTGTTTCTTAGCCAAGTGGTGCCTGCAGGAAGATCAGAATAACACAAGCTAGGAAGAGCTCTGCGAGTTGCAATGCCTGTAAGACAAGCATACAAGTTGTATTGTTTGTTAACAGTGAGTTCACTTCTATCCCTTATTCCCTGGCCATTTAGATAGACCTAAACGTCCACTGGGAGGCAAAAAAAAAACCTATTCTTGACCATTCTCAGAGCCTGAAGATTAAAACTGACCCAGTCCTGCATTTTTCTGTCTGTGTGCGTATGTATTTTGAAAAAAATTTTCTTTTTCCTGCCAATCACGTGGTGTCCGCAGGTAACATGGCTCCCTTTCTGCTCCAAAATCTGCACAAATCCTCCCTGTACCATGCCTATGAATGGAAATAGGAAATATTCCCTTTCCAGGCCTGCAGTGTGTAATTCAGATTCATTACGCATGAAAAGGAATGTGTCCCAAATGCAGTCGTTCCTTCTGCACTACATCTCATGAGCAAGCAGCCAGTGTGGCTTGCTTCAGTAACTTTTATATGTAGACAGTCTTTAAAAACATAATCTACATTGTCAAAGCCTAATCTAAATAAGGTACTGGCATTGCTCATTTTGATAAGCTTGCTTCTGAATAAATGCTGAATAAATGTTTAGATTTTGTATACATCCTATATATTTAAATTAAAAGAGAACTCTGGATTTGTTTCAAATGTGAATAGATAGTAAAATGTTACTTTAAAAGCTTTTCAATATAATGAGTTGGTTTGGATTTATCTCAAACAGTTAAAATTACTTACATGATCTTGCTGTATGGAAGTCTTTGAAGATACGTGAAAACTCTTCATGCTGAGAAATATAATCGCAAAAGATCTGCTTGGCATGGTCCTGCCCACAATCATGGACAGAGCCCAAAAGACAAATGGGTGTTCATGACGTCTACAGCAACCTGAAATGGCTAAAATTCGACCATCTTGAATGGTGGTCTTCCATCTGGGTAGCCATGCCTACCATCCCACGCTTCTCCCAGTGTGAATGCCTGCCTTCCCTCTAAATAACGGTGGGGTTTATGACTCAAAGAAAAAACTCAGTGGGGATTTTGGGGTGGAATTTAGCATTGATGGTGGGAGCCTGATGTTTCCTTTGTTCCCTGAAGAGGGACAGTACAGTTTTCCTGCACGGCACTGTTTCACTGACAGCGCGTTGTTCTCAGATCACGTTTCTTCCATTTCTGCTGAGGTGCTCGGCCAAAGCACCACGTGGCACAAGTCACAGTGCACTTTTTTGTGCTGAAAGCTGTTGGGCACCCAAGCTGCACTTTCTTTAAAGAACAGACACTGCTCAAACTACCACATTTTTAGGTGCACTCACCTCCTTTTGGACTTGGCAGTCCTTAGTCTGAGCTCTTCCTCTGTCTACTGCAGGTGAAATACGGGAACTATGCCTTTGTATGGGATGCAGCGGTACTGGAGTATGTGGCCATCAATGACGCAGACTGCTCTTTTTACACCGTTGGGAACACTGTTGCGGACAGAGGATATGGGATCGCACTGCAACATGGCAGCCCCTACCGAGATGTTTTCTCACAAAGGTAAGAGTTTGGAGAAGGAGGAGCAGGTCCTAAGGGAAGGTATCTCTCAGCTCTGGACCCTTCTTTTAATTTAATTTTCTGTGAAGGGAAAACATCTTATGCTTGCAAGCCACTTCATTTCTTACATAGGCATTCATTTCCTCAGAGACACAGGATTATTCGCTTTTCTAGAAACTGCATTAAAAATACTTCATGTTGCTCTTACTTGAATTGTTCTTATTTCTTTTGGAAAACATTACTGAGATAGGCTGAACTTCATTAGCAGGAAAATGAGGAAATAATAGTTGATTCATTTGTTATGGAGGGACAGCATAACTCAACTCTTCCTGTTACAGAAGACTTTTCTTAAAGAGAAAAAAGTAAACTTGGACACTGATGGGAAAACTGAAGGGGATGAACACGAACATTTGATGTTTCAGTGAAAAGACCCCTATTAGTACTCAGAAGCTTAGATGCTTATCCCGGTACTAATCGATCACTTGGGCTACAGAAGTGAGATCCCTAGGGATGCTTCTGGTACTGTGTTTCCCCTAGGATCGGAAATACTAGATTGATTCTATGTATTGTGCCTTTGCAGTATTTGTGCTTCAGCTTAGTATTGATTCCTAAATCAGGATGTGTGTGAAATGTGAAAAACAACCATTTTTAAACTATAGTATCTGTGGTCCGGCTTTTAGAAGATGTGGGCTAATCTCATGATCCTTTTTCATTCTGAACCTGTTCTCTCACCCAGGTTTCTAATGGTTTGTATTAGATACACGTAACAAAACTTTACAGTTGCTGTGATGGAATTTTTTTTGGTGTGGTTGCCATAATGAACGTGAACCATTAAGGCATACGAATATGCTTCATTCAGGCTATAGCCTTTGACTTCACTCCATAGAATGAGGTGGGGGGAAAAGTAGTCAGGAAGCAACAATATGCAGATACAGAGGAATGGCTGTCTGCTCACACATGCTGCATGAACAGAGAAGGCTTGAATTCTCTGAATCTGTTCTATGTTGGGGGTGATTTGGGTGAATCTTGTGCTGACATAGCGGTAACCTAATAGAGAAGTTCACAGGATCAATGAAAAATTTAATTTCAATTAAATATATATGTACTTTATATATTACAATTAGCATTATAGGCAATTATTTACTGAATACTTTAACACTTTAATGTTCCAGTCATGACTAGGCTGGCTCTGCAATGTTCAGGGTCTTCATGCAAAAACAAAGGAGTAAAATTTCTTCCTCTAATCTTTCTAAGAAATGCTTCCAGCTCTTAGAGATCTCCAGTGCTAATCAAGGTGTTAAGTCAACCTCTTCAGAGCATTACCCATGTAAGCTTGAGTACAAAAGTTTGAAGACACAGGGAAGTTTCATAGGCTGTGCCTTTATCACTAAATACAGTGAACCTGCCGAGTGGCATGGCATGGCTCATGCCTGCACAGGATCAGCATTCTTCATTCCCGCCGCCACCACTCTCCAAGTCAAGGTGGATGTATTCAAACCACCCCTTAGAGACTGCTTCTGACACCATTTATATACTTGTTACAGTTCTGGGTACATGGGGGAAATGGTCACGGCTGGTTCTGGTAAGCGATTGTCGTCTTCGTCACAGTATTCAGTACCTGGAGAGGCTAGGTTACATCTTCTTCTGATACACTGCCTTTAGTGACTTTTGGATCACTGGTCTGTGCAGGCCTGACATTTCCAAGTGCAATTTTATTTTGTAACAAAATTTCAGTATTTCAGTGTATTATTATATCTTGAAGTTGTAGGAAAGCAGAAAGAAGCATAAAAATTTGCACATATATAGTTCTTTTTATCTGAGGATCTTCGAAGCAATATTTAAATATTAGCATCTCTCAGTGGAAAGTAAATGCCACTTCCATTTAACGTTTAGGGAATCCATAGCATACGGAGACTTAAATGAATTCCCAAGGTCAGATGTTTTTCCCTGGTGGAATCAGGGATCATAGGCACTCAGATTTCCTCATTTTCCATTTTCTGCTATAGTTATGAGAGTTCAGGTGGATGAAGAAAGGGATTATTTGTGAGATATTGGACCACAGAGGGTCTGGATGGATACGCAAAACTTAGCACTGATGAGAAAGTAACTCATTACATTATCAAGAGTAATGGTTGAGCAGAGAAATTGGAATTTGCTTGGAGTGATGCTACCTACTGAAGAATTTAGAGAGCCTGAGATATATATTCTGAAAATGTGTGTGCTACCCCTTAAATTTTTATTTCTGTATTATGAAAGCACATTATATTGCACTTCTAATTATGTCCATAAATATAAATTTACAGTTTGAAGCTGTGAAACACCATATAAGAAACAAACACATGAAAGAAAAAGCATGCTTACAAGGTAGCTTACAAGGTTTTGTTCCAAAAACCCTTCAGTACTGTTCCTTGTGATTACTTCCATGTAGTTTTCACAAATCATCCCTACTTTTCTCCCTAATGAAAAGGCTGAACAACCTTCAGCTGCTGCAGCCTGCATGCTAAATAGAGAGGGAAATAGATTCCACTGTATAGGACTAGCAAATGTTCACATGAATATTTCACATTCTTTAATGCAGTAGGGAACTGGTTTGAAATATATTGGCATTTCTTGATCTTTCCCCAAATAAATATATTTATGTGAAAATAGAGGGCTTCTCTTTTACGAAATTTCACATAAACCCATAAGCTGCACAGTGTTAAATCCCTAGGGTGCAGCTGTAAAAGGTCTGGCAAGTGTACAGGAGATTTTGGTCTCAGTGCAGGAAGCATGGGCACGAGTTCAAGGCTTTTCATTACCTTTTCTGAACATTCAGGCGATTTCCAGAGAGACAGGAAAACAGATAGAGAGGTGTAAACACCCACCCCCTCTCTCCAGTGCTATGGGGCATGAGTTGCGGTCAGGATAACACTGTGGTAAAGCCTGGGCATTTGGGATTTCCTAAACCACTCTGTGTTTGGGATGTCGGCTGTGTTGTTCTCCAGGGGATTAACACATGCAAAATATTGTGGCCTTTGGCGACTGCAACGATATTCGCCTGCTCTGTGAAGTACTCCAGTCTCTACAGGAGTTTACCCATCAGTTAGGCTACTTAAGAAAGACATTAAAACTGGGATCAGTTTGAAATGCTGAGGTGCCATCAAAAGACATCCAGGGCCTTGCAAAAATTAAATTCCCTGATGTCTTTTCCTCCCGTAGTTGATCATGATGGCGTGCCCCTTTAGACCACAGGCATTTTGTGAGGTGCTAAAAAGAAGCCTGAAACAACGGAGAACATGGTGAGAACCAAAGCCACGGTGATGTTCCTAGTGGTCATGTACCTGCCTTTGGGATGTGGGACCGCAGCTGACGACCAGCTGGTGATCTGCTCCACATCGCACTGAAGAACCACACAAGCTGCTGTGCCCTGAGCATGGTGCAGAGCTGGTGCTGAGAGCTGCCTGGCTCCCACCCTCAAACTGCTGCTAGTGCCCGTGGATTTGCATGGGATGCAGTCCTACCACTACGGAATGAGCCTCCAGTTACCAAGGAACCAGAAAGTGAAATGCTTATATTAGGCTACAGCTAAATTAACACAAAAGGTTCAATATATACTTGATTTTAAATTGATGCAATGAAGCAAGTATTATACGGGAATGTGCTGCCATTGAGGTACACTTGCTTGCACTGATTCATATTGTGTTTAGAAGTGTAAGGTGATGCCTATACCTGTTAGAGAGAAGAGTGACTGCTCCCACATGCTTGAACAGATGCAATTTAAAAGCAGAATTATTCTTACAAATGCAAGTTTGGGTATAGTGAAATATTAGTGGAGAGTGCGGCAAAATGCACATCGCTTAGAAACTCCATGCACATTTGCTGGGCTTTTAAAAAATTAATTCCAGGCACACCACAGAAGATGAAACCCTGTTCAGGATATTATTCTTTCCAGACCCAGGGAAATCTAACATTTTGGGTATGAATAAAATGGTTTTGATGAGAAAAGTTATACCAGTAGTTCATAGTGCAATATCAAGATGCCTTCAAAAAAGCATTTTGTGCAGGTAGGGTTTAGTGAAGGAGAAGGGTATCCAACTGAAAGCACTGTAGAGAAACGGTCTTTGAGACCTTTCTTTTTTGCATGCAGAAAATCTCTGCAAAACAAAGATGTGTGCAGGAGTGAGCGGTCTGACCGCAGAATAAGATTGGCTTTTTCCTGTTTTGGGATGGCAAAGTAGCCACCTGGGGTCCCACACGGCGCCTGTGACATTCTCTGCCTAACACTCTCTCTGAAAACAGAAGCTTCAAGCCCATCCCGAAAATAGGTGTGTAGCCCAAATAATACAGAAAAAAAATCTGGGTAAGATTTGAATGATGGACCTGTCGTAGCATCCTGATGACTTCATTCATGTGTTGCAGATCTTAACAAACGCGTTTGGCCATGCCATTAGGCAGCCAGTTGATGTGCTCAGGTACATTGCTGTCCCCTTTCCTCGGCCACTAAGACTTAACCTTCTGAACACCAGCAGCCTCCAGGCAGCGTGTCAGTTTGCTCTCTCTATATATTTTTCATTCAAGGTAATGACAGGGGCTTTAATAAGAAGAACTGCCGAATTTCCTAGGAGAGTTTGAAGAGGATGTGTCATTTCGTTCATGAGGAACTGTGTGCTGACACTAAATTTGACACCTGTTAAGAACTCTTTTCAGCCCTAAACTTTAAAACATCCATTGCACCCCTGGGAGGTATAAATATAATTGCAAACTCTTCTCAAGGGTATTTCAGAGGATGTCTGCGCTTCCTACAGTGCAGCGGCAATAGCTCAGGCGCTGCATTGGTGGCTGCCTTTCGGCAGGTCAAAGAGAGGGAGGCAGCACAGCTCTGGGATCCCACTCATGTCCCCGCTTCCTCTGTTGGCTGACTCTTCTTCTGCACTACAGTCCTGGCCACACAGCACGTTAGAGACAGAGGGAGAGGAATCATCAGAGGCCAGCAGCCAGCTTTTCACTTAAGCAATTAGAAGCTGTCAACATCCAGTACCGCTGAAAAATCAAGCCATAGTTGTTTTGCATTCCTCGTATCTCAGGAGCATCCATGTATGTTCTGCCCCAAAGAATTCACTTTTAAATAAAAAGAAACAGTGACAATAGAAAAGAAAGGAAAGACTGCCCTCGGAGCCTGCAGTGTGAAACTCTTGCTCATTTTTCATCAGCTGTGTTTCCCCAAATGGCTCTCACCCCAGCAAGCACAAGCTTATGGACGCTTAAAGTTGTCTCTGTTCCAAAAGAAGAAGCAGCAGTTGCATACCTCCTGGTGGCCATCTGTGAGAGGAGGGGTATGGGATGGCATAATGTATGGAAGGTACAACTACCATATAGTTTCTGCAGAAACCTCAAACTGAATTTGATTTGATTTCCTCGGCTTGACACAAAAGGTCACAAAGAATTTGTACCGCTGCTAGAGAAGCCAGTCACTTCTTTCTATCCCAGAGGGAAAAAGCAATGGAGACTTATTAACAAGGGTTTCCCATGGCAAGCCTAAAGACACCTCACTAGCAGCAAGTGTTGTGCTTTCAGACATCCAAAACTTTGGAGGCAAAGAAGAGAGCCATCATGTAGTTTTTCAGACTCGCTCTTAGCAAATTATTAGCGATAAGCTTTAAATAAATAGTGTGGATTTTCTCTTGTCCTTTTTTAATCTCATCAGCAAAACCTTGAGTTTTAGAAAGTTCCTGCCCTGAGTCATAAATATGTGTTCTTCCTGTCTCCTCGCTAATAATTCTCTCTCCTAAGATTTTCATTCTGTCTTGGAGGTCACTGGTGTCTAAAGACTGTAGTGCAAGGAAAATTACTTCCTAACTACCTTGATTTCTTTTTCAGAGTCCTTGGGACTATCTGTTTACCCCTTTCTTTGAGGAGATCCCGCCCTCCTCTTTTTTTTCTTTTTTTTTTTTTTTTTTTAATATGAAAACCCAAGAGAGTGTCCCTTACTCTCTGATTTATCTTTTACCAGCTATTGGGAAAATAAGAGTTTTGGATTACATCCTAACCCTGCAGATGACAGACTATAATGATCTAATTGGATTTTTCATGATTAAATACAGTGATCATCTGCAGAATGGTGGATACCTTATTAAGTGCTCAGCTTTGCTTTGCCTCATTTACTTGCTTAGAATTGAAATACTATTCTGAGATGTATATATAACATTCTGAAAAGTGTAGCAGAGAAACCAGTAAAATCCTCACCCAAAGAACTTTTTTCTTACTATTCCAGAAAATGAGAAAACTCTGCAAATTAGGAGAATTATTGGACTTGAAGCAAACTCCTGAATTTAAATAGAAGACTGTAATTCTTAGAGCCTGCCCTTAGATCATGTCACAAGTTCATATGACTGAAATTACATTAGTGAGAGGAAAAAAAAATCAAAATTAATTCCAGATTTCTGTGCAATCTGACATAAAAATCCAGTCTTAATTGATTCAGATACCGTCACTGTTAATAAAAGCCTTAACTTCAGAGTAGCACATAATAATAAGATAGCTTCTCAGATAACCAGGAAACTAAATAAAAAACCTTGTAGTAACACACCAATGTAATATTTCTTGACCATCCGAAATAACACCGGCTGTCCCTCGTTTCTGCTGTCTGCATTAGGCTCGTAGGGGTGAAACTGGGAATTGCACCAGGCCCTAGGTCTCAAAACACATCCACCTTCCTTTTTCCTGACCCAAGTCCTCCAAGATAAACTGCAATTGGCCTTCGTGCTGGGAAACTCACCTTGTGGAAGTGCTGCTCGGACAGGCAGCCGCCTGCCCCGGCGGAGCTGCAGGGTGGTCGCGTCCTGCACAGCTCACTCCTAGGCCACCAAATCCAGGCTGGAGACCTGTAACCTCAAATGGATTATAAGAAATGATGTAGCTTCATTCTGATTTTAAAATATGGCAGCCAGCACTTCATATAAAGCCCTAGCAGAAAGCTTTTGTCCCACCTCTATTCTCTCTTCTTTTTTCTACCAAGCCCACGACCATCTGATCCAAGCTTACAGTCTTCTGTAATCCTGTATAAGCACATTGCTAATAGCTTTCCCTAAGGACCAGATGATCTGATCTTGTCCCTTTGCATCCTGCTCCACTAACTGCCTAATGCAGAGCTGCAGGTTTTGAAGATTCCTGCACTGTCATCAGAAGCGTTTCTTGGCTTTATTAGCCGTTCGCATCTCACTTGCTAACGGGGGCTGCTGGCTGTAGGACCAGAGAGAAGCTGTGGCTCCCACACATCGCGTTGCGAGAGCAGGAAAAATGGTTTTATTGGTTCCTGATGGTGTGCATCTGGTGCTTGCAGGTCTCACAATAAATTCATGATTAGAAGTTGAAGAAAGATGGAGACGCCTACAGAAACAGACTTTAGCAACTTTTTAATCTGCTCTAATATTAACTGGTGAGATGACTTAAAAGATTTTGTAGCAGATCTGAAGTTTGTAACATGCACGTGATGGAAAATTAATTAATGAAAACATATAGACAGCGAGCAGATTAGTGGGCTTTTTAAATATACCATAATATTAATTGATGGGGTAAGTTAAAGGATCCTGAAGTAGCAGCACTGAGATAAGAATAAGAAAGAAAATCATAAGGGAAAGGCAGTAGATCTTCTTGCATTCATACAGCATAGAGCTATGAAAATCAGAGGGCTGCCTGCCGGCCTCATCGTGGGAAGGCACCTCTGCATCCGAACGATGCTGTGGTGAAGGAGTTCTTGCACATTGGAAAAGAGGTGCCACGAAAAGGACAGATTCATGCCTTCTCTTTTTCCTAATCAATGCTCACTTTCAGGAAGGGCACTGCATTCAAAGTTTCAGAAAGGCAAGCTAGGTAAGCTGTTTATACATATTAATTCCCCATCATTATCTATGCACCACCCCAGAGAAAACAATCTAATTGTAATGTGTTAAACTGCCATTAGATATCACTTTGCAAGCTATTTCTTACTACTTTCTATCCACTTCTATAGCCTTAAGCCCCTCAGAGTTGGCGTGTGAAATGGCCAGATATTACCCAGCGGCGTGTGCATGGTACATTCAGTGGAAGCAGTGCTGCTCATCAAACTATATGGAAGGAACATTTATTGTAAGCTGAGTTGTTCAAGTGTTTTAAAGTTTTATAGAGTGAGTAAGTGCATGGCTGCAGAATTTGAAACTGCTTGCTAAAAGTAAAGCTGAAGAAGTCTCAGCAAGTGGCTTCCCTCCAAGAACTTGCCTTTTTATGAATTCCTGAAGAAGAGATCAGGTTTACAGTTAATGCACGCTTTCCTGCTTCTCTTACCTTTGTGTGCATCAGTCTTCAGAGGAACAGGTTTAACTACTCACTCCAACTCGGTTGGGCAGCAGCGTTGCCTTTAAAGTGGGGTAGAAAATGAGTGCAAAGCTTTCCCTGGAAATGGGAAGGATTCCATCATGCAGCTGTCTTGACAACAGAACCATAATAACCACAAGTAAGGCTTTAGCTCGCCTACCCCATATCAGCACTACCTGCCAGAGGTTCCTGACTCTTGACCTAAGTTGCTCAAAATACTCATCAACCTATTTCAGTTAAAATGAGCAAGAGTAGCAAAACGGGAGAGAATAATAGATCTTTCCTAACCCATTTTGTTGGCTTAAAAGGTAATTAACCTTTAGCTGGACCATAAAGCTAGTCTATAGCTGGACTTTAAAGCTAGTCTTCAGCTGGTCCTGTTTTCCAGATAAAAATGAAAGGCTTTTGCCTGAAAATAAAGCTTGTTTTCAAAGCTGAAATACGTTCTCATAAACGGTGAACTTGATGGTATGACAGCTGGAGGGATTTATCCATACCTGAGCTAAGAATTTAGCTTCCGTCCCTGGAACTGCTGCCACAGGGCCTACCTCAGCCTGCAGAGATTTCCCCTGCCATAAAACACTTATCTGCTGTTTGTCACCCAGCCTTGAATCATCGGTAGGCGAAGAAAGGTGCTAGCCTCGCTTAAGGACTTCAGTCAAGTTCAGAGGTAGGAAAAGGAAAAAGGAGAGTGGGGAAAGTCTCCAGAACGTAGACCCGAGGGAGAGTGGTAGCAGGGTTTGTAGCAGAGGTGTCTTCCCTTGCTGACATGGGGCGCGAGAAAGAAGCAAGCTGGTCGCAGAACAGCGGGAATGAGAGGAGAGGCACTGAGGAAGAGGGAGGAGCTGGGTGCTTGTGAGTCATTATGGGGGGTGAGTAAATGGAGCCTTTGTTATTGCTCAGCTCTGTGCAGGGAGGAGATTAGCAAACTGAGAAATGTAAGGAAACTACCCAGAGAAGCTCTCTGCCCTGTCTCAGAGCAAGCCTGTGGAGTAGGCTGCTCCCCGAAGCAACCCAGTGCAAACTGGGAGGAGGAGTCGGGTAGCGTCCCCAGCAGGTCACCAGTATGTCTGAGCGCGGTGGTTAGAGAGGGTTGGATGAGTTGGAAGCTTAAGATATGGTAGCGAAGCCCTTACTCTCTGAATGTATGGGACCTCGGTAGCCTTGAGTTAAACATGCTCTGTGGTTGAGGTATCATGAGGTCTTACGGACCTCTGTCCAAATCCCAAAGACGACTTGGTGGTGGCAAGGAGACCAAGGCAGTAAGCTGCAGAGAGGCTTGTGTCAAGATTTTTCTCTGTCATGGTGCAAGCCGTAAGTGGCTTTGGAAAACTTCTGTGTTGCGTGCTTCAGTGGCTGGGCTGCACCACGTACCGGAGCCCCCAAAGGTGTGAGTCACAGGAAGCGGGGATATAGGCACCGGAGCACGCATCCGGCATCACAGAGCCTCTGCCCAGCCCAGGCAGAGACGCAGCGCTGCTGCGGCTTGTCCTGGCACAAGCACAACAAAGAGCACAAGGTTGCAGCACCTCGAAACCCAGGCACAGGCAGCGGGTGTGCTTTACTAGGCTCTGCCGGACTGATCCAAATTTCCCTTGAAATATTTCACAGACTCAGTCCCTAGCGTTGGCCTGGTTCAGAATGGGCTCCCAAACACGCACACCTTGGCTATGTGGGTTTTTTGCGGGGTCAAAACAGGTAGAGGCATTCACTAACCTGAACCAGTTGGATGTGCTGGGGTCTCTTGTTTGCACAGTGCGCTTTATACGCTGCTTTAGCAGCAGTCTGGTTAGGTTAGCCCAAAATAAAGCAGGGCCCTGATCCCAGCCGTCATAGCTTTGATGACTTTTCTAGTCAAGTCCTTCCCAGACCCAGGTTTTGTACTTAAACATGACTTCTTTCTGCTTTATGACTAAGTGCAAGCAGAAAAAAAGGATGATGTGGCCAAGGAAAAACTGTGCTTGCCACTTTATTCATAAAACACTTTTGCAATGTGCATTTAGTAATTTGCCATTGTAACCACCTGCACGTAGAGCTTTCAGTGCAGTGCTCTGACACTGTGTTTAGTTCATACTTTGACTGCTCAGCTAAAACTTCCATTTGTATGCATTTATTCTGCTTCACACATTATGTTATCAGTCACTTTCAATATTTCAAAGTCACAGCAGTCTTTTTCTGACATACATTTGTCAGAATGAACTGTCTTGATTGCTGTTATTACAGACTGCAGTTCCTGACTAAGGGGAAAGTCATATATAGAACCAGAATATTGAAATTGCTCAATAAATAGATAAAACAGAATAAAATTAGAGTACATGAACAGAAATCGATGCTTTAAATGACCAGCCAAAAAAATAAATAAAAAAAAAAAAAAAGAGAGGAGGGCAAGGCAGGATTTGTAATCCCATACAACAGAATTAATCAGGAAAAATATGATTTTTTAAATTCATATACAAGGTATTGAAAATGTTCTTTGCTGCTGCCTGGTAGTGAGTCAGTAAAGTATGTCATACTTGGACCATCTCTTAATCAAATACTTTATCATATTCCTCTAATAATCACTCTCAATAGAAAGATTTTAATAATCAGTCCATTATAGTCACAGCACAGTATACCAAGGGGTTTTGGCCTAGCCCGAGAGGATGCTTACACTCCTAATTAAGTCCTAGTGGTAGTAATTTATCATGGCACATGAGCACATCTCTCTCTTGCATGTGCTTAATAGCATGCAGGGGCTTTGCTAGTTCACCCTAAAAGCCGTTACAGTTTAGGGCTGAACCCTGGGGGGAAGCACATTTGTTTGGAAAGGTAATGATGCTTTTATGCTTACTGTAATTAAAAAAATAATTTTTCTCTTATATTTGCTGCTGTTGTGTTCAGCTGAAAGAATAGTATAACAACAGGTGAATTTCCAAAGCAGCGAAGAAAAGCTGCCACTTAACTACCTGGCTTTGTACAGCTACGTACTACCGCTGCTTCCACCAAAGCAGAAAGGTTTTGACTAGGAACAAGCATGAAAGGGCAAAATAACTTTATTGGCTGCTGTTTCATAGGTGGGATGCCTATGAAACAACCAAAAGAGATTATCGATATCTCCAAAGATAGCAGGTTCCTACAGAAAGCCTGTAAGACAGATAAGCTGTTGTTTGGGGTTGGTTTGGTTTTTTAATTAAAAATTTGAATTTTTTAAATTAAAAACCCCAAACAATCTCCATTACAGTAATATTTGGGGAGAAAAGTAGTAGAGTAGTAAGCACAGATTTGCAGCCTTGAAAGCAGGGATTAGAAGTTCCTGGCCCAGGAGTGATTTTTTTGTCTTTGCTTGGGGTATTCCTACAGCAGCATGTGAGAGGCAGCATGCAGAACTGAGCCTTGAGTTAGCTGAGAAGTAGGCACTCTATTTTTATATCGTTTGGTTGTATTAATTTCCTTGGGTTTGCAGGACTTTAGCTAATTAGGAATGGATCTTCAGATCATGGAATTACACCAGATTTCTACTGCTTTAGCTGACGGTAGGATTTAATCCTATAAATATGTCTTTGGCATAATTTAGATGTAAGGCTCAAGATTAACATTCCCATGCAACAGGGAATTTATGTTCATTTCTTTGTCTGCCTATGAAGTGCTATGCAAAGCTACAGAAAGGTGTCAGCTCTGCCAGTCACGCTCGTGCAGCTATCAGGGCTTTCAAAAAACCCATTGGGGTTCACTTGCAGCACCAACTTTCCCTGCATTCTTCCACCATTTTATATAAATCTGGAGAAAAGCGTAAAATCCATAGAAAAAAAGCCGTTGAAAATGGAGCATGGTTAAAACCCGGAGGAAGTGAAGATTAGTCGATCTTCATGTCCCTCTTAAATTAGAAACACCTACAACGCTCATTTTTATTTTTTTTTAAGAATAGCAATCTTGCTTCCAGTTAAATATATAAGGCCTCTTGAAAACAAGGGCTTTTATATGGAACTACTGACAGGTGTTTAACCCAAGAACAAATATATCCATGCCTGTATAAGTTGCTGTGTTGGCAGCAGCGTTTATATTTTGTTCTCGCCCCCAAAATGAAATGTTTGTGCACATAGCTGGGCCAGCAGCAGAGAGCAGAGGAATAATGCGTAGCAATACCCTTTCCTTCTGCTTTACAAGCGAAGGGGCCGTCACTCCAGCTTGCAGTGGGAAACTAAGCTTGGGGGAATGAACGACACATCTAAGGTAACTCCACAAATCACTCGGCCAGCTAGCAAAGCTGTCGCTTCTCCCACCACCCCTTTTCTGCCCATTCTCCCAGCTTTTCCTTCTTTATTCCTAGTGCAGGCCACATGGCTTAACTCTTTGCTTGCTCTGAGGCCTTTTTTTGTAGAAGAAATCCAGGGTGGTTTTGGCATTGGGGGTTTTTTTAAGGGCTGAAGTTAGGAGAAGCAGCCTCTCTGCTTCCACGGAGAGCTGCAATAGCTGAGATTAAGGGAGGCTGCGGAGCCGCGGGCATCGCATCCTTCCTCTCCCTCCTGCCGGCTTTATTTCAAATTACCTGCTGCCTTGGCACCACCGGCTGTTTCCTTTTTTCTGCCCAAAGCGCTTTCCTACCGCTGCTTGAGTTCACACGGACCCTTGTAGCTGCTTGAGCGTTGTGTAGGAACCCATCCACGCAGCCGAGCGGGGGGTGGGTGGTCGGTCTGCGGTGGGACCCCGTGGGACGAAGCCCCGGGTGGGTGCAGGGGAGCAGCCCCCAGGGCGGCCGGGCAAGGTCTGGGTCTGGAAGGTGCCGAGAGGGCTGTGAGCGCTCGTCCCCTTGGGGTGGTGGTCTCGAAACCTCCTCAAAAACAAAACTGGTGTTTGGGCTCAGTACTGTTGTCCGTTGTGGAGGAGAGAGGATTTTTTATTGCCTGGTTTTTCTCCCATTTTCTAGAACGTGTGAGTTGTTTGTCTTGTTCATTGGGCTGAACTGTCGTCCTCTTTTTGCTTGTGATTGAAATAAAGCCTGGGTAAGTGACTGTCACCAGGAGACTTCTGTCCCGGGCTGGCGGGACTGGGAGCGGACCATGCTGTGCTCCTTTCAGCCTATTGCAATTCAAGATGATTCCCACAGTGCTACATTTCAGGTTCAATTCTGAAGATTTACTTGCTCACAGAGAAGCTTTCTCATCCCACAGGCACTTGCATACACACTAGTATCTTTTTCCAAACTGAGGAAAAAGTAGAGATGCCAGCCCTTCATCTGGGCTAGGCAACGATAAGCTCCTTGCTAAAATTTTTAAATGTTACAGCCCTTTAGATCACTAATATACATCTAGCTGATCCTTTACAGCTGGAATTATCGCAAGGCTGAATCTTAATAGTAATGGTGCAGGTTATCTCTGTGTAAATAGTGCAGTATCTTTATTCAGCAGGAGGAATGCTGCAGGTCTGCACTGATATATTGATCTGGATAAACAGGATAGTTTATTCCTATCTGGAGGCACCTTAAAGTTCAGTTTGCGGTGCTTGCAGTTAAAACTGATGATTTACTGTTCATGGATATGGCAATATACCTGGTGTGCTGCCTACAAACTGAAGTCTTTTTCTCCGTAGGCCTGATGCTGGACTTCATGAGCCTCTTGCTATACTGCCAGCACCAACGTAAACATTGCATCTGGGCGAGAAAGTTCCTTATTTCTGTCTGCTGTTCTTTTCGGCAGTCTGCATCGCTTTCATTTGGGTTGTTAGTGGTGCTTGCCTTGAGTCATAGTGCTTTGACAGCAGGATTGCAGGAAGCTTTCTTGGCAACATTTGCTTTTCTAGAGAATTGTTTCCTGGCTGGGAGTTTATTACCCACTATGAAGTTGAACTTTCTTTCAAAGAAAATTCAGCGAAGTTTTTGGACTTGGTTTTAATGACATGGAGTAATTTGTGGTTGAAGGAGGAAATAGTATGATATTCAGGGATTATTTTTTAACTCAAAATAGGGAACAAATTATGAAATTATGAGACGATTGCTCAAGACCTTGTCAATCAGAACTGCTGCTCTTAGCAGGCCATTTCTCCTGCGTTACCCAGTCTGCTCCACAATAACACTGTAGTTAGCTAAATTAGCTAGTATTAGCTAGATACTTAAATGTCATTACAAACTCTTAAACTTAAATCTTTGTTAAAGTTGAAAGTAGAAGCCCATTATTTGATAGAAAGAAATAGAAAAGAATGCTTATAATAATTCCAGAATCAGTCATCATAAAATGAGTAAAGTCTGAATTAAGGTTCCATATCAAAGAAACCTGAAAGTAAGGGATGCAATTAATTCAGTCAGCCAGCTCCAAATCAGCCCTGTAATGATGCCATGCAGTTAACCTATGCTTATAATTAAGGCTTTTCCTTAGTTATTAGAACTTGAGTAGATAAAAACAAGTGTGCTCATTTCTTTTCAACTTTGTGAGAACACGTTAGATTTTTGTCTTCAGGTGATTACTTTGTGGAAGGGATGGGAAGAGCGGTAAGCTGAAAGCTTAGGAAGTTGAAAATGCAAGGGAAGAGGGGGCCTAATCCTGATTTGTGCTCTGAAAATCTTCCACCAGCTTTTCCTACATCAGTGTGAGATCCCTTGTGGATCAGGATGCTGGACTTTGTGGACCAGGATGACCTTTGCTGACCAGGATGCTGGTTTCCAGCCCTACTGTCTGCTCATCTGCTCACTTCATTTTAAATTGCTCTTCCCCTGCCATCAGCCCGCTGCCTTTCTCCTCCAAGCTTATAGTTTGCTCCTTTGCAGCATCTCTGCATCCTATTCAGGGCACTTGGGTCACCCTCAGCAGCACATGTGAATGCTCCAACCTGGGGTGCGGATAGCCCCGGGACACCCAGGGAATCCTCCGGATCGCTCACTGTCCATACCAGGAGCCCACAACTAACTTCCCATGATCTGTTATACTTCATTACACTGCTTATTGAATTGTGCTGGCAGTATTGTCTTTCATACTCTTGGGACCAGCATCAGTTGTCACGGCAATTCCTGTCAGATGGTTGCAACTTGTATGCTTGGAGGAGGGTAGGAAAACTGATGGCCAGAAGAAGTAGCAGTTCAAAGAAGCATAAAGTATCAGTTACTAATACTGCTTAGCGACCAAAACGTTTGGGGCTGTAGCGGTTGGTAGATCATTTGGTGTGAATCAGTATCTTGTGTCTTTCGTGTGACCTCCTAGATGAGTATTATTGGGGTTTAATAATCAAGATGACATTTGAAGCAACTGATAAAAGAAATGGGTCATTCTCTATGAAGTCATTCTTCAGGTTGCTGTAGTACTCACACATCTGCCCATGCTGCATGCCGTTTGTCCATTTTCTAGTAGGAAATAATTTACAAAGAAGCCCCAAGTCACGTTTGAAGAAACATGGACTCTCATGAATGTCCTTTAGCCTCTCCACGATGCTTAGCCCCAGTTTTCCTGATGCTCTAGGGAAGAGAGACTACAGAAGTGGAGACTGGCCACACATCTCGCATCGTGTGACCGTGTTACATTGTGGATGCGGCCCACAGGCTGTTATTTCCATCTCGGTGCTTTTGAACATTGGGCCTGCCTGTTGACACTTCTAACATGGGTGGGTTGGTCTGGTTACTTTTTTTATGAAATGGAGGCAGACCTAAGTCTGAAAACTTCTTGGCATAAGATTGAAGAAGATCCACATGTGGTAACAGCATGCTGTTACCACTAACTGAATTATGGATTATTTTTACCAGATGATAAACACAAAATAGAAGGCTTCATACCCTCAACTACTAAACCTCTCCACCCACCAAATTTCCCCCCTGGGAATTTTGTCTGTATTGACCGAGGAAGTTGAAATCCTTGTAAACAGACATAAATTGATAGACAAAATGCAAGATAAAGAAAATTATGTAAACGTGCCAAGTGTTCATAAGAGTAATATACCAATTTTCTTTTCAGTAAGATGACAGAGAAAATAAGTAGAGTGGGGCCATGAAGCAGTATTGCGATATATACCTATTCAAATATTCTCTCCCGGGATCTTCTTTTGTTAAAATAAAATGAAAACATGCGAAACAAGTCTGGGAATGAGGAGAAGGGTGTGTTTGTGCAGTCCAGAGCTCCGTAGACAGGATCAAATTCATTTCTGTCAAAATTTGGAGAAAATGCTTCACAGCCCTTTAAGTCAGATACACCTAATAGGACAAAATTATGTCTCTGGCACATCTTGGTATGAATTTGTTGTTTTGCTGAGCAACTTGACACAAACGAGGATGTTTTGAAATATCCCAGGCTGGCTTGGTGGTTGGTTTATGTTTAGATAAAGAAGAGAGGAAGGATCTTTAGCTTATTGATTGGCCAAAGTCTGGGCAAGAGTTGTCTACTTCTCTGTTGAGTCTGGCTTTCATGATGGAGGGAGAAGAGGAGTCTCGGCACACAGGTTGTCACATATGTGTTTCAGCGTTGCAGCAGGGAGGCTCTGTCACATGCCTGCTGAAGTCACACAACAACCTTTCCAGCCTCTTTCTTAAGCACATGCCTTGGAAAATAGCAAAGGTTTTTGCCCCGTGTTGGGTAGCATTTTAAAACTTCTCAAGAGGGGATGTATCAATATTGATCTTGTGCTGGAGGCTGCATTTCTCGATGATTCACTCTTTTGTAATGAACCCCTCTAAAGGAAAAAATGGGCTAATAATACTTATTTCACCAGGGTCTCTGGGGAAAGGAAGCGGGTTTCTTGTCACACTTGAGCTGACAGTTTTCTGATTGATGGCATTTAGGAGAAGTTGAAAGAGGATTAAAGCCTCATGATGCTGGTTTATTTCAAGAACATGACATGTTCAATATGATAATAAAGTGGGAATTTTTCTTCTATGGCTTTTATGGGCTTGGCGTTGTTTAGGATGAAATTATAGATAAAGCGATAGCTGAAGTCAACTGTACATGTTTCCGAGGCAGTTGGATGCAAGGTGACAGGAGCCATTATAAAACCCTTGGCAGTTTTTTGCTACAGAGAACTTGACAGCAAAGGCAAAAGGAAACTAATACTGTAATGATTCATTTCATGTGGGAGGCCAAAACTTTTAACAGTGTTGGAAGGCATTTTGCCGTAACATGCTGTAATTTCATAGTTGTGCTGACATTGTACATCAAGGATTATTATCAGCAAAAGGCACTAGAGACAGTGATTTGAGATTAAAGATATTTAGACGGCTGGCGAAGTGAGAGTTAATCTTGCATTCCTTTGTGGACACCTAATGAGTGAGAAGAAAGAAAGTGCTTCCCTGTATCACGTGTTAGCACAGAATAAAGTGGGTAAAATCCTCACAGAAAGAAGGGGTGGTCCCGGAACCATCCATCCATCAAACACTGGGATTCGACCTTCAGCTCATTAGTATATGTGTTTTACCCACTAATAATAAAGCCAGAGGAAGAGTGTTATAAGCCCTCACCACTAAAAGTGGGTTGCTGTAAATAAATCTCTGCTAGACCAGGAAGCCTTAAGTGTATTTTTAATAAGGAAACCTTAACTTTCGAGTAGAGTCTTCAGGGTCTCGCTGGAGTGAAGTTATCATTATTAATATCCCCCGCAGCACTCCGAAATAACTTTGCATTTACTTAGCTATTTATATGCTCACTTATAAGAATATTTTAAGTAAGCTTGGTTGGCATTAATAAAGTTAATGGTTCATTACTATTATATAGACGTCTTTGTTTAGAAAGAGTACTTACTCTAGGCCACTGAAAGCTAAACTGCTTTCAAAAGCCAGCTATTGGCAGCTGTGCACCGCCCAAGGGCCTCCAGAGGTTACTTTACCTTAGGTGCTCCGAGTTGCCTCTGATGTGGTCTTTGGGCAGAGACCCCTCTCACGTCTTGGCTATACGGGGAGGTGGTTTGGGGTCGGCAGCTGGTCCCAGGCAGGCGGGCAGAGGCGGAGCAGCCAGGGACACTGGCGGGAGGAGGGCAGAGCGGAGAAGGGGAGGAGCGGTGAGACGAGAGGTCTGGTGTCCTTCACCCGCCACGTGTCTCCCTTACCTTTGGGAGAACACCAATGGGGCATGCCAAAACCCATTAGTGTTGCGCTGGGGCGCTTGGTTTAGATCTGCAGTTCAAGATACTCATTTGTCTGATAGAAGACCCAAGTGACAAAAAGCTACAGGCAATTTGCTTTATTGCTGTTATAGGACCATAAGAATCAAAGGGATCTGCTGGGTCACCGAATCCATTACCCTGCTATGATAGGCAAGCACACTATAGGAGTCCTTTCATAACTTCATCAAGCCACATCTCAATACCAGTCTGAGGGATTTTTGTTCACTCGATGTTTTCCCCTGGGAGATCTTGTTGTTTTTCTAGTGCTGTTCCTGCTGGGGAGCTTTTCCTCCTTCTTGTTACTCCTAGGACATTCTCTTCTTCATAGCCAATGGGTAACTCTTTGCTTTTGTTAACATTGGCTTTTCCCTCATATTGCTTTTCTCTGTTGCTCTTTCTGCTTTCACTCACTCTCAGTTCTCCTCGTTTTCATGCACATCAGAAAGGCTTTTATTCTCCTGAGATAAGGTCTCTGTTCTCCTGTTCACCCTTCTATCTCTTATCTGCACTGGCTTCTTGAAGGTGGGTAAGGGCAGTTGTGCAACATGTCAGATGCAATCGCACCTGTACCTTCCACAATTTAAATCAGAAATACCCTGCTCGGCGTATTCTGGCACAGCATTTGCCCGTTTTGCAACCTCATCGTGCTGGTTGGTGGTTGTTAGTCACTGTTACACCCCAACCTTTGCTGTCCTCATTCATGTCCAAGCGATGAATTCCTAGCTGGCACGGTATATATCATTCCTCATCAGCTGTGCGACCCAAGCATCAACATGGTAAATAATTTTTACTGAACCCTCAGTAAAAATGATAAATTATAGGGGTGTTGTTATTTTTTTTGTTTTTACTCTGAAACTGAAGATGGCCTTTGGTAGAAAAACCCCAATCATGTAGTTAAGTAGCAGTGTAGTAATACCAGTTTGTTCATTCCTGTAGAGGAAAAGTCGTGATGTGAATGTATTACTGTGGTTCAGCAAAAAAACTTTATTTGGTTATTCGATTTTTTTTTAAGAGACAGCTCAATTCCATTCTCTTTTCTCACACCCACATTCCTTCAGCATAAAGAGAATGGTAGCACAGAAGAAAATGCCATTGTTGTAAACTAAAGCTTACAGTTCTTCCAAGCAAGCCTCTATTCTTTGCAAACCTGGAGAATAATAAATGCAGATTATATCAGAGATGTAGCTGATGGTAATAACACAGCGTTTGGTCTCTGATTATTCATTGTAGCAGGACAATTACAGGAATCTTGAATTTTTCTATAGTGCCAGTGAGATTTACTACAGTTCATTGCAAAAAAAAATGCAGAACGGCGTTGGTAAAAGTAGAACAAAGTCTATTTTTCTCTTTTTTATATAGTCAGAGCTAGTATTCATGATTGCCACCAAGAGCCTGGTTTCATGTAAGAGCTGTGAGATGAAAAACATAAATTGCCTCAGTGGTCTTCACCTGGGTCCTGAATCTTTTAGCAAAACCAGGCTTGCTTTAGAGTCTCCAGCAAAAGCCAGGCTCCGGTGCATTTCCCATGGATTGAAATTTTATTGTGAGCATTTTGCACTAGAACTACAATTGTCTCTGCTTGATAGATAAATTCATTATGCTTTCTGATGTATTTTTACATGTTAAATAACATATAAAATACTGTTGTTATTTGACAGGGATGGGCTATTGGAAAGTAATAAATGGAGTCAAACAGAGACACTTTCTTCCCTAAATGCTTTCACTGGATCAACAACTGCATGTTTTCATTCCAATAATTGGAAGTTTTCAGTGCAGGTATACTGCTATATCTGCAGGAGAGATTTGATCTGTGGTCATTGAGACATAGTTCGGTTTTAGCTAGTACTAGTAAAAATAATTGCAGTGTCAGTTCGGTACCTGAATTACTTGTGATAGATATACTTCTGGATTAGGCAGTCTGCACTCTGAAATAATGAGAAATGTCAGGTTTTGGTTAAAAAATGAGCAGTGAAATATCTCTGCAGGTTATTATCACTTTGAGGGATTGTGGTTCCTCTCCATTATTCCCTCCACTATTGTTGAATTGTCCAATTTAAGTGAATAACAACACATTCTTTCTAGAAACTGTTGGTGGGAGCCAAGGAAATAAAACGTAATAGAGGGATCTATTACCTAAAGGGTACCTGTATGTAATGGCCATTGGCAAAGTTGGGAGACAATAGCCAGGAATCAAATTCACCAAATGGAGAGGGTATTTTGTTTTGCTTTTCAAAAGTTTAAGCTACATATACTGAGCAACCCAGTCCTACTAGAAAATGCTTGCTTTTGTACAGTCCCTGCCAATATTGTTAACACAGCAGTCTCACAGGTTGGATGCCTTCTGCCTTCATTAAAACTCATAAAGCTGCTATTTAAATCTTTTATAATCATGCGTGAGTAACTATGGAAAGCATTTAACTTTGTGCACTGCCACATTTTTAAAAAGGAGAGCTGTATTTTAATTTTTCGGAATTCAGAGTTTTCCCTATGTCTTGCAAAATCAGCTTTTAATTTCTATCCCTTTTTTAAAAGAGTGCATTAAAGCATTGCCTACCCGGCTGACTGGATAAAAGGCAGGGATAATTTGGAATTTTGCAAGTCTTTTCTCACTAATTCTCCATCATTGACTAGATACTTGAGGATCGGCCTTTTGCATCCAACCTTGGGGTTTTTTGTTTGTGCAATTTGTAACTGAAGCAACTAAATATTTGCTGAAGTTGATACTTGCCTTTGACAGCCACTTGTTTAGTGAGTATAAATATGTTCAAATTTCATTTTTAGTTAGTGGTATGCGGGCTCTGATCATCTTACAACTAAAACTTTCGTATATCTCAGCCTGTATAGAGGGTGTTTGTAACAAACATTGTTCACTGGATTGTTTATTCTTTCAAGATTTCTTGCCATTTGGCACAGACCTGTTCCAGCATGCCGAGCATCCTTTCTGTGGGGAGAAAAGAGTCAGATTCTGCAAAAAGTCCCTGCTGGGAAAGTAGACCAAAAAAATGCTGTACCAGCACGAGGGATCTCTGAAGCTCTTCTTCTGTCTCAGCAACGTCTCGGAGATTCCTTTGCTTGCCCTGGTTTTGCAAGGGCTGTTTGGGCTGAATTACTCTCATGACCCAGTGGGAATACAAAACACATAGCTTTACAGGCTTCAGTAGCTTTAGGCCAGTTCTGATTACATATTTCAATGAAGCTTAGTAGGGAGCTTTAAGAAAGCAAACCGTGTTCAACGATAGCTATCCTGTATGCTGTGGAACTTTTTAAAATACCCTAAGCAATTAAATCGCTGCGCAGAGTTGCCAGATTTCATTGCTCAGGTCCCAGCTGCCACTGTGGCTCATGAAGGCAGTGTATTTCTAAATCAGGACAACCTTCTTTTTTCTCTTTTACATGTAAGACAGGCCAAACTGTCATGCTTAATTCATCTTTAATGAAAATGTATTTATTTGGTTTTGTTTTGTTAGTGAATTTAGGGTTTGGTCTGTGCAGTGAGAAGAAAGGAAATCAACAACTCTTTTCTGGGCTAAGATCTTCTTGTGCTATGTGCCAAGTCTGATTATGAAGCAATTTTTTTATGGCCATGTTTCAAAGCCTTGTATAACAGAGATTATAATAAAAAATGTTCCAAGGGCCTACATCCATAACAGTACTGGGTGTCGCTGTTGTACAGAATTTAATTTTCTCTCATCAAATTGCATATTGCCACAGTATGTTTTGTCTGTCTTTCTGAGCTACATAAACAAAGTCCGGAGTAGCTGGACTATACTGGCATGATGAGGGGAACATGAAATGTCATCCACCACCTTAAATACTCTGCACTGTCTGTTGTTATTCCTTACAGGTAGTGCTGCTGCTCTGTTAAAAAGGTTTTCATTCATTCCCAGTCCTTTTTGTCCTACTTAATGATGCATGTCAGCAAGTAGATCCCAGTTTAGAACAAAACAAAATAAAATTGATTTTCCCAGTTGTATTAAATTTATTTTACAACATAAAAGCTACCGGTTTGATTCTTAGCTGGAGCAGCAAAGGCCGCGCTGGTACTTGGGTACAGCCGCGGCAGCTGAGACCTTCCGAGACAAGGCGAGGGTGCGGGTTAGCAGGTTTGCGGGCTTTTACCCCCGCGAGAAAGAGGCCAGGAAATTTCCCCCGGCATGCTTTCTCCCACACTGCCCTGACTGCAGCAGAGGCGGTTCTGCAAATTGAAGAAAACCCTGCCCTTAACACGGGAACAGGGGCTGGAGATGGAAAAGACTTGTTAGGTCACTCAGTAAATTTCCCTGCCAAAGCAGATCTGTCCTCCGCCTTTCCTGGTATCTGTCCTCTTCGTTTCCCTGTGCTTCTGCTGTCTTGGGTTTTTTCAAAGTGGAAGGAATCAAGCATTTCATCTAGTCATTAATAAGAAAAACCTTACTCTCCTGTAGCACTCCTGTCTTTCTTGCTACAGGAAATATTGTATTTTTGGTTTACCCAAGTTTCAGTGCTTTGTACTCCAGAACGGTAGCCTTTTAGGCAACCGCTATCTAATTTATATTAGATGAGAACTATCCATTTGTATGGGGCCCATCACTGTGGTGTCTGAGCACCAAAGTGACAGCTCCCTTTTCCCTTCCTGCATGCACAATGGGTTGGCGTGTTTTATGATTGTCGGCTGTATCCTTAACACTTATGCTTGTGTGTGCAGATGTGCTTGTTTAAATGAGCTGCAGCATTTTACAGAGCTTGCTGATTTATCCTGTATCAGCATTGTCAGGTGTGAGATAAGACAGGCCTTTCTATCATTTCCCAAATTCCCAGCTTTTTAAAAAAAAGCGAATGAGGAACAACTGAGCAACCGATGCAAAAGCGCCTGGGTGCTGCGGTTACAGACAAACCGGCCTTTCCCCGTCTGCGACTGGTGCAACTCACCCAGCGCGGTCTGCCAGCAGTTTCGTAGCCTCCAGCTGCTCCTCAGTCCAGTCGGCATGAGATCCCAGCGAGAGCAAAAGCACCCACAAGCCAGAGCGTTCCTACCCTGGAGGCCTCATAATTTAGGGTTTGGGAAGGGCTAATGGTGCTTTGCCTCCCTCCCTGCTTTCCTCTTCCCGGACTGAGGCTCCTCAGCCGGCAGCAGCGCAGGGCAGAGCTGATCGTTGCTGCGTTCATTCCTCTGTCATTTCTGCTGGTGGCTAATAGGAAGACCTCGCGTTGCTAATGCTCCGCTTACTGCAGTTTAAATGTGTTGCCTTGCTTCAGCTTTAATCTTCCCGCTGTTGAAAACCATCCCCAATTAGGGCAGAAGAAGATTCTTCCAACCTACTGAGGTTTGTTGGCATAATGTTTACTGTCAATGTGCAGCCTCCTTTGGCTCAAAAAGTACATCACACATAAAGATGTCATCTCTGATTCCCTGCAAAACATCTGTTTTCTCTGAGAAGTTAATTACTGATTTCGAATCAGCTGAAATGAGGCCTAATGATGGCCTTCTCTTAATTTTTGACAAATGATGGCTTGATTGGAACTAACTTTACGTAGCTTCAAATGTGAAATTTAGCCGCGAGACATTTCCATTTCCTCAATTCCTCTGAAGACAGTGCCAGAGACCAGTTTATTTTCTGGACCTTTAACAACATGGAAATTGTGAAAGCAGAGCAATAGAAAAAAGAGGTATTTTGAAAACTCTCAGCAGACGATGCTCGAGCCTGCAGCTGAAGCAGCAGGGTTGTACAGTAGCTAACCCGCACGCCTAGCGTCCAGGTAACAGCAAGGCAAGAGAAGCGGGTCTGACACATGGCAGGGCTAAAGACGGCAGCGAGCAGGACTGACACTGATGGGAACCTGAGGTTGCATATATTAGCTAAGCCAAGCTTTCCAGGTGGTTTCTTCTGTTGTTGTTGCTGTTAAGATGACTGAGCAAGGGAAACGGGTGAGTCATTACGAGGTCGCTTTTCTTGCCCCGGTGCCTGGATGATGGATGCGTGGATGGCTGCTTGAATTTGGAACTCTTTCACCCCGGTGGGCACACTTACACCTCCCCATGCTCACCAAGGCAGCTTCGGCTGAGCAGGGATTTATTCTGCCTCATTCGGCACGTCCCGGCGGTGGCCTGGCCTCACCTCCCTCTAGCCCCGCTCTCCGGGAGCTGCGCTAGCTGGCTGCAGCCGCCGTCCCTCTCCGGGGGGAGGCAGGTGGAGCTGAGCCTCCGTTCCTTCTCTCCTCCCCAGTTTGGGGGAAATCAGTGCGTGCAGCCTTGTCTTCTCAGTTGCAGCACTGCTCAGTTCAGCGCTGCTGCCACACGGTGAAGCGTTCTGAAGGCTTGTCCATTATCAGCACTAGGAGCCATTTTCTGTTTTAAAGGGTGATTTCAGATATTTTGGTTATTTCCTGGACATAGCAAATATTTCTAGCTGTTCATCCACGAAGCCATTGGTTAGACTATTACTTCTTTTTCTTGCCTTCAGCTTCTTGGTAGAAGGATTCCATTTTATTTTGTCTTTATTTTCCTTATTTTTTGTTTTACGCGTGACTTTAATACTTGATTAAATTAAACATCCTTTGTACCACCAAAGTTCTTCAAACCCAACAGGATTAGACCTTTGGTGAGTTATTACAGAAGCAAGGCCCCTACCTCGGAGTAAGTGATTTCCTGCCTTTCTATGTTTTCCTCCCAGAAACAATGAAAAAAGCCACAAGAGACAGGAATAATGCAGTCTTATTTAGTGAGCATCGAATGTAGTCTGTGTTATTTACACTCTATCATATTAAACCGAACTGAATGTTTGCTTGACATCTACCTTTGTGTACCAGGCCTTATTCTAATGGCAGAAAGCAAATAAAAAAACCCTGGAAATTAGGAAAAGAGCAGTGACTTACAAAGTGGTTGGATGTAGGCAGTAGTGCTTGTCCAGATCCTGCTTTTCTTCGCTAAAAGTCTGGCGGTGGCTTTGCACTGAGCTCTCTGCAACACACGTTTTGGTTTGAGCAAGAAATCTCTAATGAGTGCAAACCTCAGCTCTTCACCACCCCAAAACTGTAGATCCCCTTGGATTCAAAATGCATGCTCTTTCTCCTCACCTTATCTGAGTAGCTGGGTTTTCCATCGTCTACCCAACATCTGCTGGTGGACCAAAAAATTGTTTCTTCCTGAAGTTTCCCAGCAGGTTGTTCTTCTCTTCTGCCAGGAATGTCCCTGCCCATACTGCCTCACCCGGGGAGATTGCTTACCTGTAAAGTGAAGGTGATGAAGTACCTCGTGCCAAGCTAGGATTAGTCTTTCCTCCTCTGCTTTACTATTCCAGCCTGCCACCCAGCCGCCGTTCCTCAAGCAGATTTCTGATGGCCACCACTGCAACTGCTCTCCCAGGCTGGAGAAGGAGCAGCCAGAACCCAAATGATTGGGGAAGCAGAGAGCTTTTTGCTTTTTTTGCTCTATAGGCGGCCATTTGAAGTAATTTGAAGAGGAACTGGGGAAGAGGAGCAGAGGGATGTTAAAGAAACCTATATGTTTCCCTTTCTTTTTTGGGTCAAACAATAAGGTGAGGTATTTGATCATATTCCGTTGTATTTAAATCAGAAGATTATTGTTAAATCTTTTTGTGACTGAGGCCACCGGGGAAGCATATATTTAATGTAATGTGGGATTCTGATTCTTAATGTAATTTTATAATTTCACCGATTTTCCCTTTCATTTCAAAAGCTCGCTGTCTGTCTTTCCACTGGGTGTTTACGTAGCGCTTGAAATTTTGACAAGCCCTTGCGCATTTGACCCATGAGGACATATTCTCTTCCCCATCAGCAAACACAGCTGTTGGCTGCTAACTAGGAAAGCTCTACCATAGATAAATCTGCAGATCCGCCCCCCCCCCCCCGTTGTCTCCTGCACGAAGGTCTCTGCTGAGAAACGTCACTTACCTCTAAATCAAAACTGACCGCTCTCCCTAACGACCGCGGATGGCGCCCGCTCCAGCTTTGCATCTCCCTTGTCGCCCACAGAGGCAGAGATTTCCCGACGCCTCCACGTGTCCCCGCACGCTGATGAGCACACAGCATCTGCATTGCAGTCCCTTCCATCCCTGGGATGCCGCAGATCCCTGCAGTCCCTGCTGGGTGGGCAGCGGTGGGTCGCTACCCCACGGGGCGGGAGCAGGAGGTCCGTCCACGCAGGCTTTCCACCCGTGACGGAGTGGAAAGCTCCACCAGCTCCAGGGGCAGCTTTTTGGACTGGGCCCCTTTCGATGTCCCTTCTGCACTGGTAGGGTGTTCCCAGGTGGGAGCCCACCACGAGTTCCCTCCTGCTCTCCAGCTATTTAACTGCTCTTTTCTTCTTCCCTTTTCTGCAACTGGTAGGTGTACGAGTTCCCCATCACCTTCAAGGTGCTTTTATGATTTCGGGGAGGTGGGACAGGGAGAAGGAAGCAGTGACCAAACTCCAGGCAGATCCTGCCCGACTTGGGCTGTTTCTCCTGGTTTCATCAGCCGTGTGGCTGCTCACGTGTTTCTAGCCTGCTGCCTCCCTGCTCGAAATGGTTTGATATTTTCTCGTCTGGCCCAAGGGCTTTCTCTTTGTAATTCGCTTTTCACTTCAAACCTGGTGAAGGATAGACAGCATGCCTCTGAGCTCGGACTGAATGGTGCGCAAGGCTTTGAATCTCTAACAAGCGGCTGGCTGCAGCTCTGAATATGATCTAATAGGGAGAAACATGCCCAACAAACTCCTGCCACGTTCTCTTGAAGTGGGAGAAATTTGTACGTACACGCTTTTGCTGAAAGACTATATTATGCAGAACATGCAAAGTATCAACAGCTATCCATTTTTCGAGCCATTGTTAGACAGAAAATTTGCATCACGGAAGGGACAGTGGGAGATTTCTCCTTCTCCCCGCCCCTCCGTCCCCTGGTACAGTCTCTTTATTCTGTTTTCTCTAGTTCTCTTTGTCTTACTGGCATACTGGTCTTCTAACCGCCCTTTGTTTCATTTATATTGAAATCAGCTGGCAGAAGACAAAGTTCACACCGTACATTTAGAGCCTGTGTTTTTGAGACTGTTAATTATTATTTTCCTCCATCTTTCCGGAGAAGCTGCTAGTGATTTGTTTTCAGGTTCATTTCATGAGTGTTTACTGTCATTTACTCTGAACTCTGGTCTTTTCCTTTCTCTGCCTGTCCCTCAAAATGTTGACCACATGCTGGCTCCACTTTGCATTTCTGTATCTGAGTTTGTATTTTAATATTCATTAGGTATTTGTACTGACAGCCCATCAATACATTAAATTAGTATATATGCAGCTAACAAGTATGGTGCATGCTTAACTGACTTATAACAACATTAAAACAGACAGACACAACAGATTGTCTCAGCAGGGTTTAATAAACTGTACTTATCCACAGTCCCTCTGAAAAACAGACACACAATTGCAGTGTACAGTGCTCCCTCAGATAACAACATAGGCAGTAAAGGTGCTAAGCTAAACATGTTTTGTTCTTCTGATGAGAAAATTAAACTTTCTTCCATCACAGAAAGCTGCTTCGGTGGCTTCTATTCTTTTAAACAATTAGGCTTTCAGTTATAAAGTACCGTGCATCTTAAGTCCAGAAAATATTTGGTGAATATCAAATAATACTGGAGTTGATAAAAGGCATGCACAGTTATGCATTACTCTACTCATTCTCATGCAATGCTTTGAAGGTGTTGCGATCTCTGCAAGTAATTAGTACCGTCATTAGAATATCAATTTTTTTCTGCTCATTAATGCTAATGTGATTAAAATGGAAGCTTTTTTGGATGAGAGGTATTATCTCTTCTCTATGTGAGTGAGAAAGTAGCTCTTCTAAAAGAGGCAGAGGGAAGCAGGCAGAAAATGATGTCAGGTGGGAGAAGAAGAGAGCTCCTCAGTTTGGTCCTTTGCAAATGTGACTGTCTCCCATCCAGAAGTTTCCAGAAGAAATCTCCTGCCTTGCCTCTTGGAGAGAGCACAGGCCCCTTGTTGCATTATGTGCATCAGAGGCGTCTTTTTAATCATTTCAATATAAAATGTAATATGTGTGTAAATATAGTACTTATATACCCTGTTTCTCTGTACTCAAAAATGTTGTGATTAAAAATGCACAAAAGTGGCTGTACTAGACAATAGGCACTTAAAAAACACGAGTGGAAGGGGTTTTGAAATGAAGTCCTTATCTAATCGTTTCCAGCTTTGTCCTGAAACACGGGCTGGCATAATTAACTTTGCTGATGTGAATCATCCTTTAACTCTAGCAGAGTTACTAAGGGAGCCTCTTTAGGGCATTAGAAGTGCTCACGCTCCCACCAGTTTAAACCACGGTGTTTCCTCTCCGAGCACTTCATTTCCATCAGGCTCAGGACCCCCGAGCGTGGCTACCGGCACTGCCATGCTGGGATGCTCCTGGGGAGAGTTCCGCAAAAAGCGTAAAGCTTGAGACAATCTCCTGCCCAGCATTGCCCTTCACTTTGCTTTTGATGGCCCATCAGTCAGGTCCCGCCGCCGAGCAGCACAGACCAAATAAGCAGGGCAGCACACCGCCAAAGGGAAGCCAGGGTTAATGTACTTACACGCAGGAGAACAAACATGGGGAGTATTTAAGTATGGCCCATGTAGCAAGAGTCTCCAGGCAGCACGGTGCTCGGGCGCCAGAGCTGTCGGCACCCCCCCATGAGAGCATGCGGAGTCACCCCGGGAATCGGGAGATTCCTTAGTAACATGTTTAAACATCCTTTTTAATATAATGGTATTTTTTTTCATCTTTTTGTCTTCACTTAGCTCTGTGTATCTGTTTATGGTGGAGAGTTGTTAGCTTGTTCGTTGTTTAAAATATTCAAATTTGGTTAACTTTTCTCTCCATTAATAAACAGTATAGAGCATCTGAGAAACTGGCACTGGATGCAGCAGCAGCAGTACCTCGGCAATGTCAGGTGACTCTTTAATATCAGGTTTTGCTCATTTTCATACGGAGGGAAAAATCAGCAGAAGCAGCGTTTGAGCTGTTCTTGCCCGGGTGATGCCGGTGTGATCAGTTTGAGGCATCTTCTCTGACAGAGGGAGTGAAAAGCCACTCCTTAAAAATCACAGGTAATTTCGCACAGCCTTGACCGGACTTTATATTCTGGAAAGTCAGGGGCCTTTCCTGGCACTTACATTTTTTTACCGTTTTTTAAAAGGAGACGAGAATCGGATCTCAGCGTTAACTTTCTCCCCAGACTTGTTTCTTCGGGGCCTCCCCCCAGCCCTGCACCATCTCGCCAGGTCACGTCCAGCCTTGCTGACACCCAAAGCCAGAGCTGTGGAGGCGAGACACTGCCAATATGGGATGGGAGGCCCAAAGAGAAAATTGCTAGCTTGTTAGAGATGCCTGTGCACTTTTACTGGTAATGTTCTCCCCACCCAAGACCATAAAGGTATATTGGGTGGTTTACAATTACCGTTGCTTTTAGGAACCTTTAAGAGCATCCCAATTTTTTCTCCCTGTTTTTTTTATTTTGTTTTGTTGTTTCTTACGGATAGTCTGCAAATTTATAGGCAGGCATCACCTAAAAATCCAAGCGCTGGGCCAGGCAGTAATTTTCTTTCTCATAAACAGGCTCTTAAAAACCAACCTCCATAAAAGGTGCACAGGTCTGGGAGTGCTGGTGCTTTTAATTCATTAGAAGATGGGTTTCATTTCTGACATGACATTACAAATAACCCCAAGAGGTCAAAGGGATTAAGAGATGGCTGTTTGTTTATTTTATTATTATTTACAAATGCTAGGATATAAAGCTCAGTGTAAAAACTTGGAAATGAGATATGTAAGTGGGGAAACTGTTTGCCCCAGAACTGGAGAAGTCTGAGAGCTGAAGAAAGGCAAGATATGTTGCAAACATCTCTGGTTCAGGCTTGCTCCGGGAGTCTGCACTTCAGTGCAAACAAGGTGGCATCAAACTTTTGGCAGTAAGAGATGGTAGTTCCCAGGAATACTGCTATATATCACAGCTGCTGGAACATGTCTTAATCCCTTTTATTGACTACTTAGCCAATAACCACCCAGGTAGTTTGGTAACTGTCCCATCTCAACTATCAGCCAGCTATTGCGAAAGCAGATTCATAACTAAGTACCTTCAGGACCATGCATTTGTTGACACACGTTGCCAGGAGGGTCCTGCTGAGCCAGCAGGGACACACTGTGGCTTTTTGTGCTTCCCCTTCGTTTTCCCCGTTTTTCTCTGCAGCAGTTTGGAGGCAGCAAACGAGCTGGGCAGTGCTCCCTCGAGCTGCGCCCGCGCTCCATTGCAAGGTTTTTTTGTTTTAGAGAGGTCTGAAAGCTTCTCTAAAGGTGGAAAACGCCCATTCCTCGTTTTCCAACCAGAAGTTCGTGATGAAAAGTAATCAAGTTTGTGTGTTGGAGGAAGCAGTATAGAGAGATATTTCCCTTTCCAGCGGTGTTGAAGCTTTCTCCATCAGTGTTCTGGTGAGGTTGGCACACTGCTACAGAGATCTCATTTTCCAGAAGGGAAGTTTTCACTTGCAGATTTTTAGCCAGCCTCTAGAACTGATTATTTATTTATTTATCTATTTATTTTAATTGTTAACCCCAAACCTATGTTCTTGCTCTCTGTCTCTCAGTTTGCAGAACTAGAGCTGCATTTTGCTATTGCCTTTAAGCAAAACCTTGCATTGCTTCCAGTATTGCTTTTAAAAACTAACAGTATCCGAAACCTGAGTTTACTATAGACATTAATTTACTTTCCTCCCAACAGCCTTGGTGTGGGTCTTTTCTGGCATATGCATACTGTGTATTTCACTCTTAGCTATTTTTCTATAGAGCTTTAATACATGATTTGGGAGGAAGAACTATATCATGCTATTTAAGCAAATGGGGATTTAAGACTGCCATGCATTCCTCTAAGTGAGCTATAATCACCCTGACTGTGTCACAGAGTCTGTCTGATTGGGACTGGGGGGAGGTCAATAATGAATCTTGAATCTGCTTTATCTTTGAATGAGTCCAGATGCTTTGTTAGAAGCTAGTTCTGCTGTCTAGTTCTGTTCTGCCTCCTTTCCTGCTTTTTTAATCTCCTTTTTTTTTTTTTTTTTTTATGTCAGAATGAATTGATCCCAGGCTGCTCCTCTGTACTCTGACACTCCTGAATATGGAAGTGTCACTGTAAAATGAACCATAGCAAATTCTTAATAAGCTACCTTCAGAGAGAGTTATAGTTTTTGACATTTAGTTATAGATTTATCCCTTGTGCAGGAAGCCTCATTCATTTCATGCATGCTAACTGTGGTGAGAAAAAGTCATTATTAAGTATTTTTCATACTTTGGTCTATTGAACGGCCACATCACGTGCACTGCCAGGCTGGAGCAGGCAGCAAGAGCAGGAAATGGAAGGAAGGAAGGACAGAAGAAATGGAGACAGTGTGTGAAACCTGTGGGCCAAACTCCTTTCAAAGAATAATAATTTTAGGGTTCCTGTACCATCAGACTGGCCTGTTACCAATGCTGCATATTCAGAATGCTGCTGCCTGTTATCCAGGCTTATTGATTCACGTTAGATCAGGGCTCTGCACTGACTTTCGTAAACCCAACTCTGAAAGCAGCTATTTCTGCTGGTAATAAATAATAATTGTTACATAAATTCTAAAAGATATTTACATGTTATATATTAAATTAATTTGGTTTATATGGTACGTTATCATTTTAATAAATTAATAGTAAAAAAGAAGTAACATGATGGCCACTAACCATGAAACTTACCACTTCAATTTCAATTTACTGATAGTGTCTCATTCTCACCTAAGTATTTATTTAGAAAAGATAAACTGAATAGAAACTGTAAACAAAATCCATTAATTCATCTAGCAAACCCCAGTTGTAACAGGATGGTGAGATGCTAAAGTTCTGCTTATAAAAAAACCCCAATATTCTGGTTTCTGTGATGCAGGCATATGGGTCTGGAAACAGTAATGCTATGTTCTCCTGTTCTGGTTTTTAAAGTGATATCAGGGGCAGGAATTTTAAATTGGTGCTTTGGACCTGACAAAAAAACCAAGACCTCCTTACTCTTTTGTTCCCTTTAGTACCTGTAAAAGTAAATATGTTGTTGTAAGTAAAACCCATCTGAAAGGGGAAAGAGCAGCTCCTTGTCCAAGGAGCATGATTGGAAAAGTGTATGACTATTTTCTTCCAGTAAGAAGCTTACAAACCTGTCCAGAAGGTGCACTGCCCAGTCTAACATTAGCTGTGCTCCCTTTTTGTTCCCAGCAGTGAGCAAATCTCGCTCAGAAAATTGCAAGATCTCTGTTCCAGCTTAACTAGTATGATTAAAGGAGTGGCAGTGACTTCAGATACTGATATTTTTTGCAAGATATGCGGGGTCTGTTTTGCAGTGTTGTTATCAGCTCTCTTCAAAGATATTATACTTTGCTCTGTTTTTTCAAAATCAGGTGTAGCAGCGTATTTGCAGAAGTGGCACAAAAGCTTATATAAAGCAATGCATACATAAGATAAAATAATAATCCTGCAAAATGAGGGAGAGATTCCCAAACACACCAAAGTCAATTATTCCCTTCCAGGAGTTTAGTAGACATTGGCTTAGTCCCCCATCACCTATCAGCTTGTTTGCTGACTTTTTTTTTCCCTTTAGAAGAACAAAGATGAGTTCTTGAAAATGAAGCAGTCGACTGCCACAGGCGCTGCCTGTGGTGAGCTGACCCCCCCTTTTGGCCCTGGTTTCCAAACTGAAAACTACTCCCAGCGCAGTTCTGGGTCTTCAGTCCTGTGCAGGCACGGTCGACATCATCGTGACGCCCAGGGAGACTGATTTTGGGGTGCTGTCGGACCCCCAGGTGCCTAACCAATACCTACTGTGCTTGCACAAAGGTGCAAGTAACATGCCCTGTGGTCACAGCGATTTGCACCTCTATAAGGACTGGTCAAGTCCGAGTCCTGGGTGGTGGGATATGAGGGCAGATTAGTGTGAAGTTGCCTGGCAGGGTGCTTTATGAGCAGCTGGGGAGGCTGGCTGCAATCCTGCAGGCTCATAAATCCGGGTACCTGCTCTACAGGAGCAAGCCGATGCCAAGCATCTGCCAGGAGTGGCCTCAACAGCACCAGACTTTGAAAATTTAACCATAAAAGTAGAGGTGTTACTCATCTCCCCAGATAAAGATCTCGTGCTGAAATACAAGGCTGAGTTGAATTTTAAAAAAGGAAAAACCTCCTAATTGCATGATTGGACTGTTGTAAGAGATGAAAGGGCAATGCCGTGCAAAGCACGGCTAAGCAAAACGAATTGATGAAATGCTTATCTACCTGATAAATAAGACTGAAGGATCTGTTAAGTGTCTCTCTGTGTGTTGGAGGGAAATGCTGGTTTAGTCATATCAAGAAAGACATAAACATTAATGTCTTTGGATCAGGAATAAATAGGGTATTGTCATGAATATCAGATCACTTTGTTAATGCTGCTTTCTAGGCTGGTTTTGGTGTCATGGTATGAATTCCTCATTTGACCCTGTGTGTTATTTTTATGCAATTTTACGAGACAATCTGGAGTAGTTATAGTAATTTTCAGGAAGGTACGAATTTTGCTGACCTATTGGGTAGTTCAATCCAATTCCAACTAAAATCTGTTGCTAGGTATTTATCAACTTCAGTCAGAGCAGCTTCTTACCAGGTATGATCCTGATCTGTGCTTGTGTGTACCCTAAATTAGGCTGTTAAATGAACGGAGATGAACTACAGATAATGCTTGTCCCGTGTCTCACAGGAGTGTAGGTTAGAGCAAAACTTTGATTAGTTTAAGGGAAAGAGTTCTGTCAAGCTGCGATGTATGTTGCAGATGGACACTGAAGCTCTTTGGAGGCTTGACACATTAGGAGAAGTCTCAGCAAAGAGAGAGATTTGGGGCGGGATTCTCCGAAAAGATCAAACACCCATTAAAAGATCAATTTATGTGAGTCTCTGGATTTTAATGCTACAGATGTAGGGTTATAATAGGATTACACTTCACCTGGGGATGAGTATATGTAAGTATACATATGCATTTTGGCCCAATGAAAATATTTATGTTTTGCCCAAAATAGTATTTTTAACTAAAGAATTTTAGTTAAGGCTGCTTCTTTGTTGCAAGAAGAATTTTTGACAGCGTGTTTGCTCCTGATACGTGGGGCGGGGGGGTATCGAACGTGTGGCACAGATCTACGAGGACTCTTACAGGGTCAGCTTTTTATCCTACTCTACTTTTGTTTTACAAGCTGCTGGTGACCAAATTATCTGACTGTTGCCAGTAGTGTCTTGAGTGGGCTGAATAACCTCCCAAAAGGTGTTTGTTCTCCAGGTTTTCCCGGGGACGAGGGGCAACAGCGGGAGGTGGGTGGCTGCGTGTTAAGATGCCCCTTGCCACCTGTGTTAGAAAAGGGAGCGTGCCCAGCTCTAGGGCACTCCGTCAAAATCCAACGTGGTTATTTTTTGGCTCTAAAGGGGAGGAGGAGGAGGAGGAGGAGGAAGAGAGGCTTGGGACAGTCCTCCCTTCTGGTGACTTCCATTCTTCATGTCCCATTCCTACTCACTCTCTTGTTTAAAAAGCATTCAGGTGTTAAAACTCGAGGTAATCTTTTACATATTCGGGGCCGGGGATCTTCTTTTTGTCTGGGGACTCCATTATCATCTAATGTAAACGCCTAACAAGTACTTTTCAGTTGACAGATAGCGGTTGTGTTTTATTTAAAAATTTAAAACAAAACAAAACAAAAAACTCTAAGTGCTTTATCAGAGGCATTAATTAAAGAAGCTGTGTGTTTCCAGCTATGGAAATTAGGTACTCACTGAAGTTCCCCTCTCTGCCAGTCTGGGCAGACTGATGCCTTTCTCCCCCTCCTTAAAAGACCTAATTATGCCATAGGCAGCTACCTTGTTCTGTTCAGTCTCGTATTCTGCCACATTACCATTAGAAGCAGAAAGAACTAATTAAATAAGTATACTAAATGACTATTTTCTCATTCATTTATTCTCTGTCCAACCTCATTGCATATTCTCTTTTAGTCAGGGGATAGACAGAGGAAGGCAGACTCTGTTCTTTCATCCGCTCTCGGGGGCTTAGGCTGCCATTAGGACTACTCCAGTTATATATAGGTTATTTTTCAATTCCTTCTACATCCTCAGATTGAAATCCACTCCCTCGGCGTATACAGTCCTCTGCTTAAAGGCATCAGAGGAACCCAAAATTTAATCCTGCTTCGTTCCCACTTTGTTTCAGCATATTAAAATTTCAGCTTTAAAAGAACACTGGGATTCTTTAATAAAGACGTATGGGGTCAAACCAAGCTCAGCAGCCTGTCCCTGATGCTGGTCACGCTTGCAGTTTACCAAGTGTATGAAAATCTGGTGGTTGATGCTCTGTGGGTTTGTACTGCTTTTCTGTGGGAAGAAAAGTTGTTGTAGACAGCAGCAGACATCCCGTTTCCCTGCCGTCTCCTGTCCTTCTCATTAGCCTGGGGAGGGAGAACGAAAAGGAAAGGTCCTTTAGGCAAGGAGCAGGCTCCCATTAGCTCGTGGGCATTCCCTTTCTGCCTCATGTCTGAGCAAAGGGCTGCTCATTGTATTTTAAGCCTCTCTTGGCGTGTCAGGAGCAGAAGGTAGATGATACCCATCGAGACTTTAGGACACAGCATGCTCCGTGCATTGTGTAAAATACAGTTCTGAAAACTATATAATTTATTAGGCAGATGTAATTCCATCAAGGGGTTCTGGAGACGGTGCAAACCATATCATCTAATTATAGCCTGGAAATTCAGTTACCATGCCTGCAGGAGCAAATACTGCTCTTACAGCCTATAGTGTGATGCCACAAATCTTGTTTGGATTGAAACAGTGCTGCCCTCTTCCCCCTCAGCGCAGTTGCAGAAGTATTTGTGGGATGCATTTTGGTGGAATACAGGCCGTATTAAAAATGTTACTAGCTGGTGCAACAAAAGGCTAAGGTGAATAGAGTGCAATTTTTCCCTCATGAGCTCTTTACCTAAATTCCATTGTAACAGGTTTAGTACTCAGTTAGATGCAATCCAAGCAACATGGCTGGAAAAGCAGAAGGGTTAATTAGATACGATACGCTGGCTTAGTACAAAATACACAGAGCTTGACTAGTGTAAGTAAACATTTGCGTTTGATTAGGCTATGCATGTCCTAATACAGAGAGACTGTGTTGTAATAGAAAAGATGATACAGATTGAATATATGTCAGTTTGAGGGATTTTTTTTTTAATAGGAATGAGAAGCGTTGAATTATCCAAAGATTGAAGCTCTCTGTGGGTGAGGTGGAGTTTGTTTTAGATGTGTTTTATAGTGTACTGTGAAGGGGCTTGCTGGATTTGCTGTTAATGGGCTATTCCTAAAGGAAATATTAATGCTCTTAGGGCCAAGTTCTAAACCTCTGATATGTAAAAACAACTCCCAAAGTACTCATTTGGCATTACTCGAGAGTCATACTTAATCTTTAGAGTGTATCATATTTTGTTATGATTGCACACGTCGACAAATGCTATCAAACTTCTAAAATATTAATTTATTTTGTAAGCAATATGTTTATTTTTATTCCATTGAAATAATCAACATCTGGTCTGAGAAGATGCTGTGTCTGGCTTTCTAGTATTAAAGTTCCCTCGATTCGGTCATAATCCTGTCCGTCCTGACACCTGGATTGAAGGCAGTTCGAATGAGTTTTGTAATATCTGTGTCTTCACATGAGCTGTCTCCACCCTGGCCAGGGCATTGAAGATCCTTTAGTATTTGCCTTAAGACCAGGAAAGAGTCTAGAGGTCAAGGCCAAATTTTTCTCTCATCTTATAAGATGGATGCACTTCAGAAGCCCCCACCATTCTGATTTTTATGGATACCACAGAGCGCTTTCAGATGTGTCCCGCTGCAGGAAAAGAATAACAATAGCCTGGTTGTCAGCTGTGGTACTAAGCCACAGCACAACCGTTGGCCCATCAGGCCCCACGCAACTTTCTTACGCTGTCGTTGTCTTTGGCTACATGGGATAAATAAAATGGATGGGGTTCAGTTCTAGCTGGCTTGCGTGTAGCTTTTTAGACATTGGTCTTTGGAGTTCCACACTGAGCTTTTGCAATTGCATACTGAGGTTTTAGAAGCAATTTTTTTTTTCCCCTGCACTTCTGCATATTTGAATTCAAAATATCTGAGCGAGGTGGAGGAGGTTTGGTCTTAGCTGGGGACACATAAGCCAGACTCAGCAGTCTACACTCTCACTCGAATTCATTGCAAGCGAAAGGCATGCGCTGCCTTACCATACCAGCTATGGATGGGTTGGTACCAGCGGATGGATGTGGCCCATCAGCCATCCACAGCCTGTCAGCTGTGTCCTGAGGGCATGCAGCAGCTCCGAAGTCGCCCTTTCACGAGCAAAGGGGTGGCCCTTCGTGCTGTGCCATGGGGCCACCTCCTGCCCCTGCACCTGCAGCGAAGCTTCGCACCGGCCTTGGGCATCATCTGGGTACGGAGCGAGTTTGCAGACTAGGGTTTCCATTTGCTGAAAGCAAAACTGTAACAGGAAAGGCTGCTTTAGGCTCTTTGCTGCATCTCACCTTTCCCCTTGCACCAGGTGTGATAAAACCCGTAGAAGACCAGGGCAGAGGGGACGGCAAGCTGATCTTTGTGTTAGCACTGAACATCCTACTTCTTCAGATGGGGCTGGGCCCTCGCCTCTTGCCTGAAGTCATTTTAGGACTTCACAGGGCTCCAAATCCGATCTGCGGGCACAGAGACTGCTGCTTTTGGAAAGCTATCCTGGTTGCTAAATGCCCTGTTAAAATGCAAAGTTCCTCCCAAACAAAAGATTTAATAAAAGATCATTTTGCTTTTACGGCATTTTTTACAACCACTGCAGTGTATGGTACCCTCAGTAGTTTTACAGCCCCCTTGCCATTGCCTTGAGTTTACTGGCCGTAGTAATATTTATAGACAGTGCAGACATTGTGCTCTGAACATAGAGTCTGCTAGCCAGCATCAAGGGTGATTCACAGGACTGTGTTTTTTATGTGATGAGATTTGCCGGTAAAACAGAACTCATATTGTTTATTATTCACAATTTTTCACGCTCGGAAACATTCTGGTCAGCCTTCTTTATTTCACTAAAACTTCATTTGGAAGGATTTTTGCTCGTCAGTATTTGAGCTTTCCTGGTTTTCTGAAATAAAGAGTTCAGTTCATTTTTCCCTTGCACAAGGGTGGGTCTCTCTGAGGGCAGATGTAGCTCTCCCACCCCATGCTCCCATGTAAAAGTCTACTCTGAAGATCTAAGATGAGGATATGGGGAGAGGAAACAAAACCCACACATTTTATGTGATGAGGAAAATAGTTTAATAAATAGCAAAGCGGAGCGTAGCTTCCCCTCTGGCGACGGTCATCCCTCTCAACCGGGGCTGGCAGGATGGATGGAAAGAAGTGTGCAGGAGGACTGTTGTGCAAGGGGCTAGATCCCAAAGGATGGAGAGGAGGCAGGGGGAGGCAAAGAGGGCTTTTTTATTGTTTGACCATTTAACCAGTCTCCTCAGCAGTCTAATTGCTGCAGTCCCACGCTCAACATTTTATTCCTTTAAATTCTGCCCCAGCTGGGGCAGGCCAGCTCCATCTTCCCCAGTTCCTCTCTGCCTTTCCCCTCGTTAGCAGCCTTCGTTAGTGAGGAGACAGAGTTTCAGGAACAAAAGTAGAAGCACCTAGGATGAAAAGCCCAAATGCTCTTTTCCTTTAGTGCTTCTTGTGCAGGAGCACAAAACCTCACTTAGGACCTGCCACATCCAGGTCCTCGCTCAAGCTATTAGTTTTTTTCTAGTCTCGTTGCCTTTCGGAAAGTGTAATGGTGTCTTGCATAAGACTGCAGGAAAATCCACAGATTTTCTACCAGCTCCACTTCTGCTTATTTTATTTCTGTGTATGGTCGTCACTTCTGGCCTGTACAGAAATCTCCTGCATGTCGGAAACAAGGTTTGTCCTGGTGCGCTGCTCCTGGAGAAACAGGGCTTTCTCCAAAAACGCTTCAGAAGTAGCGTAACTCTGCTTTCACATGGGTAAAATGGTTGAAGGTCTTTTCATCTTTCCTTCCTTCCCACATCAAGCGTCCCTCTGGCTCTGTCAAAACCTAATCGCAAGTGAAGACGTCTCCCACAGAGGACCTCTTTATAACCATAGCAACTCCACTGGCAGCTCGTGGTCACGTTGCAGAGCTGCTTGTGGGGAAGGACAGCTTTTCTTGCTCAGAGGGGGCACCTGCAACCATATTTTCCCTTTCTGTAACGAAAGCAGAAGAAAAGCACATCCAAGGCTCATGTTTATTTTTTCTTGGACATGTGGTGACTTTAAAAAAACAGACTGGAAGAATGGTTAGAATAATATGAATGAGTGGGGAAATGCAATTTCCAAACACAGCAATTACATTGCAGAAGAAGCTGATGATTCATGAACATTAGCAAAGTGCTCTGACCATCTTTTCAAATGACATTAATATTGTTATTGCTCTTGCAGTGGCTGAGAACCTTTTATTGCATTCATTTCCCTTTTAAAAAGTAATACTAAGGCTGTTTTCCAGAATAGTGGCGGTGTGTATCATAGCTATTGTTCTGACAATAAATAGTTCAGTGAGGTGTGTTGGTTTATTCCAGCATTGACTGCTCTTGTATCAGCTCTCTGAAAATTAACTTTAAAATTACATTGCTGGGTCCAGTGTTTATAGTTTCAAAAATTTTCCAATCAGTGGCATTCACGTTTCAAACAGGAATATTTCTTTGCTTCCCTAGCTGCCAGCTGCGCCAGCTCAGTGCTAACTTAGCATTACAGTTAATAAAGTTTCTCCAAGCCTCGTTTGGCCTTGATTGACTCAGTGCACTCTTCTTTTGGCATGTATTGGAGCCCTGCATTCAAGTTGTTACCATCCACTTTCATCTAAACAACAGTGCGCATAGATTATTTCTCAGAAAGATGAGTACTGTGTTCTTACTTAACTTGGTTCACTCTGAAGTGGAATAAACTGCATGGAAACAAGACCTTTGTAGTCCTTGTGTCTCCGTTTTGCAGTTTGCCTGTTTGTGAAAGGGTTGAGATGATTTCAGGAGGGAAAAGAAGGCAAGAGGAGACAAAATATACTGGGATGGTGACAAAAATTTCTTTGCCTTTCAGAAATTGGGCCCAAAAATTAATGTTAAATATTGATATTAAAATATTAATAACAATTTTTTGATTCAAAATTAGGTTTATATCTAGTTGCCTTTCATTTCACTTTAAAAAAATGAAAGTTCTTAGAAACAGAGCATTTTACTCTAGGCCAGATGAAGTATTTCATTAGAAATGAAATTGGTTTTTTTTTTTCTATTAGAAACAGCCTCTAAAATTAATTATTTGGAGAGTCCTAAGGAGAAATAATGGGAATTGAATATACAAGTTGGCTGCTACTGAGCAGGAAAAAGGACTACTTGTTTCTATATGCAACACTGGTGAGATTTTTAATGGTCATTAATACTAAGTTCATTTCTGGTACAGATACGTCATAAAAATTCTGAGATATAAAAGCAGACTGGAATCTGAGAAACATGACTTATCATGAAAGATGTTAGAAGCTCAAGCTATTCAGCTTAGCAAAATGAGAGAGAAAAGGTGATCTGCTGTGGTGTGATTATAGTGTGATTATGTGGAAGAAAATTTTGATAAGAGTACTCTAATCTAGAAAAGCATTAAAGCCGGATGAACTCAGTCATGAGTTAAAGCTTGGAGTTTGCTTTTTTGGGGGTTGTGTTTTTCTTTTGAACAATGGTAATTAAGTTTTGGAACAATTCCATGGGCAGGGAAGGGGGGCATGAAAGATTTTCTATTACTTAGAGATTTTCAGTCTTATCTTTCAGAAAGATGTGCCTTTGCTCTAGCACCAGCTGGGCTTGCGGTGGGAGCTGTGGGTGGAATTGTCTCTCTCTCCCTCTCTCTCTTCTGCAGGAGACCATGTTGAGATGATGATTCTTTCTAGCCTCAATAGCCTTAAAGTTTGATGGCATACTTTACTTTCTAAAATCAGCATTGCTTATTGTCAAAACTTAGATTTTTGCCTAGAGGAAGAATGTCTGGGCTTGATTCATGATTTAAGAGACTGTCTTCTCAGTTTCGGAGATAGGTGCTTTTAAGTTGATCTAGTACAGAAAGAAAGGAAGTAATTTATGTCAACATTGTACAGACCTAATTTTCATTTCCAAGGTTGGAACCCAGGTTTCTAGAACTGAGACTCAAGCTTGGCAGTACCCCTTAGACAAAGTTCTGTTGCAGAAACACTTTCCATAATGATCCCAACGGATCGAAAGGAGAGTAGATATAGCTTATTGGTTATTCACTGTATTTGAATGAGGACATAGAAACTCTGAAAGAAATTACATTTTTTTAGAGGAAATGTATTTTTCCCTGACAGCTCAGAAAAAAAGATCGATTCGTACCTTGCATTATGTTGCCTCCTCTTCAGCAAAGTTGCAGATCAGGCTCTCCCATGTGAGAGCACAGGGCTGCTGTTCCCTGGTAAAGAACTGAATCTGTATTGCTTGGCTATTACTTCTGAATCTTTAACACAGAGCTAGCTCTTCTACAGATGGTAAAGTTCAGAAATATTATACCTTTCCCTAGGAAAAATTGTTGCAAGAAAGCCATGACTGCAAGTGCATGAACAAAAACAGGAATCACAAGTATGAGCAGTTCTATTTGAACAAAAAGAGGAATTGCAAGTATGACCATTCCCATTTTAACTGATGTTCCACAAGCCAGCATGATGAATAAAATATTGCGTTAAAATTATCAAAAATTGAGCCAAACTGCCTTCTCAGAAATAAGTAATCATATACGCCAAGCTGGGTGCTGAAAATACAATTTGTAGGCTTTATTTTACCATTGCAGTGCTATATTTTCAAGTATTTTTTTGAAAGCTCATCTTGCGTAGCTCAAATTTTGATTCACATTTGAGTGTAATTTTTCTACACAAAGTGGATCAGCTACTGGCAGCTCTTGAATTAATGGTGGTTTATGTATTTGGACTGTAAGCAGTAAATCCTGCCTTCATTGTCACATTTGACACTGTGCATTGTGTAGGATCATAATATTTAGAGTGTGTCTTGACATTTGCACGGAATATTTAGATTTCCTATTTATGTTGCACTATGTACAGCTTTTACCAAAAATAATCTTGAACAGATGATGAGCAGGTAAATGAATATTTTTTTTTACATAAATTAAGAGAATTGTAACTATTTTCCCAAGCAGTGCTTAGAATCAGAAATAAATCTTTAAATGGTTTGTCCGTATCAAGAACGAGTCCTTGGTGAGTGATGCACTCTTCACAGAAAAGGAAATGTCCTTGTCATAACTCATCTTGTGAACCTGGACCACTGAGAGAAACACCCATTTCATGCAAACTGAGTGGAAAAAAGACTTTGGGGCCTAACTCTTCTTGTTAGGTTCAGGAGGTGCACTTTCTCCACACAGTGCTGCACCTGAAATTGTGTCTATCCCTGATGAAGGTGGAAATGCTCTTTCTGTTATCTCTGAGGGTCTGCCAGAGGTGAATGGCTTAAGGTTCTGGTATGGGATCCCTGTCCGTGGCTGTGCCTCTCACGTGTCCCAGGTGGGAAACACTTTTGTGAGCTAGGTGAACTTTACTTCAGATCTTCCACAAATCTGAAAGCCGGCAGTATGCTTCCATGAGTCCCACTGTTCTATGGGCAGCCTTTCTGATGATAGCTTTGGTCACCTTCATGACCAAATCCAATGATCCTTTCTTCTTCTAGTGGTGCACCAGGGGGTATACTTCAGACTAGTTCCTTGGATATTTAAAAAAAGTGTAGTGGTGTGGATTACTCAGCCTGACTACAGACCTGCTGGGAAATATACTTTTGGCCTCCTTCAGACTTCAGTTGCTCCTGTGGCACTTTACAACGACACTTTCAAAAGCTTCAAGAGCACTTCTGACACCAGTGTTGGGACCATCCATCCAGCATCCTCCCACTGACATACTCCCAGAAGATCACATCTGTGCTTCAGCCCTCTCTCTATTTTGACAGACAGTTTTCAGGAGCTATTGAGACAAATAAGAAATCCTTCCCAGCTGCAAGGAGGAATGACATCATGCAACAAACACCTCCAACTTCCTTCCTGTTTGGGATATTACAGATACTACTGGGAAGCTGTGGCTCTGCCCTTCAGCACTGGTGCTCTTTTCTGTCCCACCTACACCCAAGCAAGCAGACAGAATGTGTTTTCTGCCAGCTAAAGGACATCTGAGTCTGCTGGAAGCAGCCAACCATGTGGTGATGTTGATTACCAGAGTGAGCTAGTGGCAACGAAACATCTTTTCCAACCTATGGAGTGCTATGAATCTTCAAGTAGCTTCCCATTTTTAAGTCGCTTCAGTGTTGCTCTCCAGGAGTCCTCATAGCTGTCAGGTCTTCTCATTGTAATTGTGAACATAAGTTGTCTTACCCCACTGACAATGGTTCCTCAAAGCCATGGCTGCGCATTTCAGTCTATATAAAAGAGTATATCTCTTTTATAAACTGCCCTTGAACCTTTCAGGAGCAACTGTTGATCAGGACCTCCCATGTAAAGACTTTCAGCTTAAGGCTTGCATGAATCTTCCATCCTGAATGTCCTCTGTAAGTCTTACGAGATGGCCTTAAGTCTCAGAGTTAACCTGATGCTCTCCAGAAGCATGCATCTGTGCGAGATCTGAAAAGGACAGGTTCTATATTCCCCTCTGATTCCCCTATCAGAGAATTTAATTGAGTATTTACAACATTGCAGGAAAAAATATAGCAGATAAATGCTTTAAATGTTGTTTCTCTTAGGATATGAGCTGTGTAAAATAGTGCTACATCTTCAGAATCTGCTACAGATCTCCTTGGCCAAAGCCACTTGAGCATCCAGCATGTTAGAATGCCCTTAACAAATTTCCAAACATGCAAAGCGACAACTTTGTTCTAAGTTAGGTGATTTCAGCTGATGTGATTTTTAAGAATTCACATCATGGTCAGTTCCCAACTGGATAGTGCAACACAATACACAGGATTAGCAAAGGGATACTTACCTACATCAAGGAGGGTTGTGGGGTTTGACTTTCTTTTCTTCTGTTTTGCTGGAGGCAAGAAGTCAGAAGAGCAATCACAGAACAAAAAGGTTATTTGCCAATAACTCCTTTTCAGCAGTCTCTTGTGGATTGGGTGTCCACAGTACTCCACCAGGAGAGAATAATAGGACCATAGGGGATGGGAGCAGGGACAAAAGCAGCCAGTAACACACAGCCTGCCACCTCAGGGCAGAGCGATGGCACCATTTTTGAGTGCAAAGAGGGAGCCTGGGCTCCAGGGCACTCCCTCAGCTTGCAGCTGAGGCACCAAATCTCAGAAGGATGGGTGGTTGCAAGTGATACTTCCTTGGAGATGAACAACCCCCTTTTTGGCTCAGCTACAGTTTCCTAGAATCACCTGGCGGAATGGCAGCCCCAGAGGGGGGCAGAAGACAGAGGATCACGTTTTCCACCTTTGCAACTTTGTCTGTTGTATTTGCAGAGAAGAGAGAGCAATGCCTGCCATGGCAAAAAACCCACCCCAACCAACCAACCAACCAACCAACCAAAAACCCCCAAAACTCACTGAGCAAAATGTCCATCGCTATTGATTTACTTCATTGAATATCATGGGATATTTAGTTCCATGGCAGGTGAGATCTACAAAATTAATCTGCAACCCTGGGAAGAAGTTGGTGGGTTTTTATCCACTAGTACAATTCTGAAATGCAGTAAATAATACAAATTGTGAGGGCTTAGAAGTTCAGTGCAGTGTGCAAACTGCGGTCCTATTTAAATTGCATCCTCCATTAGAGCAATGCTGTCTTGTGAAAAAATTACCTTCCCGTTAGAGGACAAAGCTGCTCTGTAATTAAGATAATGATTTTTTCTATAGTTGTCTTTTATCTTATTTTTCAAACTAGTTTTTTCCTTTTCAACTGTTAACTTTTTGAAATTAAACATGTTGGGAAGTCTTTTGCAAGGTGTTAATAAGAAAAACTGAGCAACTGCTGGCTGCTGAAATGAGTCAGCTGAGGAGTGTTTTTGTTTAACTTAGCCCAGTGGGAACAGATAATAATCTAGTGAATAAGAAAGACTCCATGTTTGAAAGGCCATGGTCTCCATTCTTAATGAAGTGGCTGTGCTGGAGACCTTGTCTGAACCAGCGTCTTATCAGATGCAAACCGTAAAGGCATCAAGCTAAGCGACATAGCTATGGCTGCATCACTTTTATCTGTACAGTGGGTACTGGATGTTGGAGAAAAATCTGACGTTGTAAGTACAGCTTCATACGGCTGCTCTTCCCACCTGCCCCTTGTAACCAAGAGAGAGCTGGGGAGTCATCTTCTATTTTCCGAAAGGTTGGTAATGACCTGGAGCTCATGTTGTACCAGCACTACAAGACAGCGACCTCTCTCAGAGCCTCTCAAAAGCTTCACCTGTGCTTCTGTATAAATTGCTCCTCTAAACCGTGGTAGCCTAATTAAGAGCTCTTTGTACCTTATCATACTTGATGGCTCCTGAGGTGAGGCGGGGGCTTCACACCTCATTTGCTGTTCATAGCTTTCCAGCAGGACGGGATGGGGAGAGGGCAGTGCCGCACAGGTTAAGAAGTGCTGTTGTAAGTAATTACAAGAGGAAAAATAGCTTTGCTGCTTGACTGCCGTGTGCGGTACTGCATGCTCCATAAAGATGATGGAATTTGCCTGCTACCCTGCTCGAACACAGCCGCGTGCGTGTGCCTGGTGGTCTCAACGCTGGCACTGAGATCTCGTATCATACCAAAGCAAGTGTGAGTGTCAGAAACGTTCCTCTCTTTGAACAGCATCTGCACAGGATAAAGCATCGCAACATGTGCCCCTTGTGACCTAGTTGCACCCCTTTTGAGGTGCTGGTGTTCCCCAAACCTGCTGGCACTCCACCGGGATATCGCTGCAATATAGTGACATACAAAATAGAGTCAGCCATGAGTCGTGAATATAGTCACGTCTAAGATGCAGTCATAGAAGGGAAAATTCAACAGGGATTCAGTGATAGGCAGGGCTTATCCTGGCGATTAGAGATGGACTGGGTGGACCTTTACGGCCACTGTTTGTAACGTGGCAAGAAAGGTAAAACTGACCTAACCTATAGTCTATTTTTACAAAATCAGCTGATGTTATTTAGCTGCTTTGGAAAACGTTGCCTGGAATTCTTAGCTTGGGAGATGATGTTATAAACTGTGTGTCAACATGAAAAGAAATTAAATTCATTACATTTGAAGGCCCCATGACTACCAAACTTTGTGTCAGTTTTACATCTCTCTACAGAGCACACGAGCACCTGTCTCTCCAGTGCCACTTACCAGGTAACTCTGGTTCTTATCAGACTGTCATAAAAGCCCTCAAATGTGGTTTACTGAGGCAGAAGGCAGGGAGACTATAAAATCAGCCAATTTGCTTTCCTTGGCCACTTACTTAAGTCGCCACTGGTCCCTTTCCAGCCAAATGAGGTCAGTCAGCTTGATGACCCCAGCCCCTCTGCTAAACCTTTAGTTGCAGAGAGCAGCTCCAAGGAGACACAGAAGGTCAAAATCTCCTTGACAGAGAAGTAGGCACTAAATGCCCATGGGGCCGTGGGCCCTGATTAGGGAGAGATTTGCTATTGATTCTGCCAGCACCATGTCTCCTTAGTGTGCTCACCCTCCCAGCCTGGGACATCTCCCTGCAGCTAAGGGGGACTTTGCCAGGGTTAGTGCTGCAGGTCCCTGTCCCTCACCGGGATTTCCTTCCCCTGTTGTGTAGGTGGCCTCAGTTAAATGTCCTGTCTCAGCTTCAGCCACCCTATTATCTCTACCAGCCTAATCACCTCCCGCTGGCTGTGCTGCTACCTGTCAGGTATTTACAGTCTCGGCTCATGTTCCGTCTCCACCTCTCTTTCCTAAATCTACACTTGCTTGTCCCAGCCTCAGCTCATAACCCTTCATCCTCTATCTTTCTCGGCTTTGCGCGTGAACTATTTTGCCTCCTTTTTAATCTCTGATCTATAAAGCAGAAGTCGAGTATTACTATGAGGTAAACAGGAGTGTATTGCATCACCTCATTTGCAGCCTGAAGAGAAATAGTGAAGGTCTAAAGCACTGCACACCCCAAAGCTGTCAATCACAGCTCCAAAAAAAAAATAGATATTAGCTTTTCAAAAGGGATACCTTTAAAGGAAAGGAAACGCATCTTTCATTTTTCTCTCTGGTTTTTAAGCATCTTAGAGTGACACTGTTGTGGTTCTCCCCTTTAGCAAGGCAAACTGTGAGCAGTAAACAGCTAATGAAATGAAAACCTGAAGTTTTCATTGTACTTTCTCAGCATGTACTTTAGGGAGAAGGCTCTATTACAAGAGTTGCAAATGCTGATGATACAAAGGATCAGCGTGTCCAAGGAGCTTGGAGGTTTCTCCATGAGTTTTCTGGGTATAAGACTTCAAGGAGCGATCTTAAATCTCTCCTTTGCAAGCAGAGCCCTTTTTGCCCTGACTTCAAAATCTAAGCAGGTAAACAAGGCTGAAGCATCCCAGAAGCCACTCTAATGTGGCCGCTTATCCAGTAAAGTCTCTTCTAGCCCCAGGCCCATGCCCAGGACTGGAAGGACAGGTGATAATGCCAAATGCAAAACAGGTTCATGTCCTCTGAACAAAAACTACAAAACCCCCTGAAAATATAGTGTGTTCCAAAAACTCTTTTAAAATTAAATGGGAATCTCTTTTTCTACTGAAACCCCCCATCAACTGGTGAGTCTTCATGTGGGAGTTATTCTTTGCTTTATTTATTTAAGAAAAAGAAGCAAAAAGCAAGCAGTAACTCTGAACTTCATTCTTAACTCTAAGGGATTTCACTTGAAACCTGGTTAAACTCAAAGCTTGCACTAAAAATGAGCTTAAAAAATCCATAGTGTGTCATGTTAAATATTAGTTCAATTTGCAAATATGTGCACAGTCTTAAGGAGCTCATCTATCAGGAAAAGAAATAAAACCTGACTTCTCTTGTAGATGGGAACAAGAACCAACTGTTCTGTCAGTATTACTACCCTAAAGTAAAACAGGTGTAAGAAGAGAATTAGCTGGTGTAAGTATCTTTTTGCCTGCAAGAGCTTTATGTGCTGGGCTACCTGGCCTGCCTTTCTGCTTTGCCAGCAGTGGCATTAAAACAAAAATCTCCCTCCAACCCCTGTTAACACTAGTTGCTGCCTTGCTGTGCTGGCTTCTGCTTCCAGCAAGGAGAAAATCTCTGCTGCCCTATTCTGCAGCTGGTTCCATTTTATTTGATCCCATTCACCTGTAATTGGAATTACACAATCAAAAGACACAGCCTGTGATTAGAGGCTCCTTGGGCTACAGGTGTTGGTTCATTCCCACAGGGCAGGCATGGCCTCGTGCTCAATGTGTTGCTGGTTGGGACCTCTTTGGCTGCAGCTCATCCTGAGAGAATGTAGGTGTCAGAAGGCAGAGGGTTTGCTCTGACTTCTGAGAAGTAGTCAGTGCTGCTGCCAGCCCTCTGTAAATCTCCCTAACTGGCATAAAGAGCTGTTCTTGAGCAGGTAGTGTAGGTGAGCTTTGCCTTTTCGCATCCATGTTCTCCCTGTGCCCGAGAGGGTGATGAGTGGCTAGTGCAGGCTCTGGTCCAACAGCAATGCAGCTGAAGGTGGCCCTCTCCAACACAGAAATGCTGTGCTGGGTATTTAATTCCAGTTTTTGGAAGAGCTGACTGGAAAGCAAAAATGCTGTTTCAGAGGGGGAGGAAATAAGAAGAAACCTAAGCTTTGGTATCTGTTTTTTCCAGAGGCTTACAGCTCTCCTTAATGCAGGTAGGTTCCTATATCTGATTTTCCTGCACCCTGCAGTAGCTTCCTAAACTAGAGATTTACTTGCAGGGGCAAGAGTCTCTTATCACTGTCTCTGGCATGATTTCTCTACCTGATAATCCCCGTTTTAAAGAACATCTGGCTTCCAGTCCTTGCTTTGAATTGGGCAAACAGGGTAGGAGCCCAGTTTGCCTTCATCCTGCATGTGCATCTTTCTCTCTGAGAAATTTGGCCAGAATACCCAATTTGACCTGAAGCCCAACCAAAAAGGGAGGATTGGGGGGGGAAAACAAACAAACAAAAAAAACCCAACAACTTCTTAGTTTACAATTGAAATCAGAATTAGAAACTAGTCTAAATAAAAAATCTTATTGGAATCTGCTCAGCCCTAAATATCCATATAACAATCTCCATGGAAAGCTCCCTCTATCGTCACTATCTCCACAGACAATCACAGCTATATCTGAAAGAAAGTTGCTGGAGTCTTTTTTTTTTTTTTTTTTTTGTTTTTTTTCCCAA
>JANZLQ010000007.1:4707701-4725193 GCA_026212715.1 Elanus axillaris
CCCTTTTGACAGTGGGCACTCATTGCATGGCTCTGCGCATCTCCTCTCTGCAGCAGCCTGATCTGGGAGACTAAAGAGTAGCACCTCATCATCTCCTCTTCCTTGTCAGTGCTGATGCTAAAGTTATCCCTCTGGATAACTTGTTCCTGATGCAGGAAGACAATACTCAGTAACCTTGAGCATCTGGGACCATGCATTGGCGTTTCTGATCACACTGTAAATGGCCTGTTGCATTTCTTGCTTCCTACTGATAACTCAGAAAGAATAAAACAAGATGAAAAAAACCGGTGTTGTCACAGATGTCTCAGTTTTGTAGCATTTGTGACACCTTGCTATCATAATAAGTTGGATTTTTTTTTTATCTGTGGGTATTTTGCAGGAGTGACTACATTTCACTGCCAGGAGCAAAGTATGTAGTTATCAAGTTGAATCCAGCCCTATTCCCACTGATTCAGTAGGATTTGTTCACATCGCTGTCAGATTTGGAAACCACAGGCAGTTTAGGTTTCTGTGTTTATAGCCACTAGACATCACTTGGCACTGTGAATTCAGGGCCAAATTAGTTAAAGTGCATGCAGACATTTTCTTTTGTGCAGTTCAATAACTTTACGTCATTGCCTTGAAAAATGTTACTGTAACAGTTTGCCTGCTAGAGAAAAATGTATTAAGACCTGCACTCTATCCATAAGCAAGTTTTAAAGGTCATGTTTTTCAGACAAATCAGATTATTTCAATATATAGGCCTCTTGTGTAAACTTGTTAAGACTGTGGTGTTTCAAAACGGCAGGAACTCATGCACCCTGCTTATTACTTTCCACCACTCTCAGTACTGGCTTATACATTGCAATACTACTCCGTGCCAATGCAGCAGGCGCAGAGGAGCCAAGGCTGTCAAGGAAAAAGTTCAGTTGTAAAAATCCGGGACTTGTGAGAAGAGGCACTTGCTGGAATTATAGAGTCTAGTGCATCGTTATCATTCAGAGCATTTAGTTAATGCATTATTATTTTAGTCATTTATTAAATTGGAAAATCAAATTCGAAACTGATTGTAGTGCCTGCCACCCCACAGGTGTCTGATTAGCGTGTAAGGGCACCCACCAGGAGCGGCAGGAAAGCAGGTATTTTTAGGGAAAGGGTGCCATCGTGTGGGAAGCGCCTGCAGCACGCAAGGACAGCAGGGCCTATGGGCTGTGCACCCTTCCGCATGTTGTTTGTCATGGAATTTCTGTAAAAGTTACGATTTTCATTTCTGAAAATGTGCTACAAAAATAGAACGTTTCATAACTAGGAACAGGTTGGTAGTGCTAAATCTTCTTAATATGTCAACTGTAATTTTGGTTCCACGAACCGGTGAATTCAGAAACGAAGTGTTTACTAAGTCTAATAGAAGTGAGATCTCCCTTGTTCTCTGTGTGAAGTTAATATAGTTAGATATTCATGCTCTTATAATTTCTCTTGATATGTATTTTATCTCTCAACATCTGTTTTCAGCTACAGTTTTACAAGGCTTCATTATAAGCTTTCCGTCTCTCAAGCTTTTCCATGTAATGATACAATTACTATCCCCAGTTTCTGCTTCTTTTTTATGTTTTCCTTTAAGTAATTGGACTTATATGTTTACATCCATAAAGAAAATTGCTAATAATTAACAGGAGTACAATTAGGAATAAATCTCTGTTAAGGAACAAGCTAAAGTTCAGTGTCTTTATGCAAATGTCTATTGTTGGAAAGATGTCTTGTGTAATCAGGAATTACACTGACAAGTGAAGAATCATTTAATTAATGAGAATAGAGCAATCATTTGAATGGTTCATTCTATTACTGACTGAATAAAAGAGAGAAAATAGCCCTGCTCAGGGATTAGAGCTGCTGCTGGAAGAAATAAGCCCCCAAATGTTGTTTTGTTACTGCCTTGTGTAGATAGTACAGTAATTCTAAAATAAAAAAACACATATGCCAAATGTTTGGATTGGGCATCAAAAATTAATCTTCTATTACTCTACAACAACTTAGACAAGAGGGTTCTGTTTATGCTGACTATCTGCTGCTCCTGCTAACCTGACAGACTGGAATGTTTGCCCCAAAATACTCACATGAGTCCTAATGCAGGATGCTAGGGCAGCGAGAACCAGAATTATGGTGAGTTATGTCTGTATGCCATGACAGAGAGTAGCATATAGACCAAGTTTGCAGTCGCAGAGGAGTAATTACGGTGGGAAAGGTTCTCTGGAGATTTCCAGCCCAGCCCGCTGCTCAGAGCAGGTCCAGTTAGGTCAGGTTGCTCTGGGCCTTGCGCAGTAGGCCTTTGAATGTCACCAAGGATGGAGATGCTGCCAATTCTCTGTTCCGGTGTTTGGCCTCTCCCTTTTTCCTTTTATCTAGTCAGGATTTCTCATGTTTCAGTTTGTCCCAGCTGCATCTCCTTCCGACACTGGGTCTGGCTCCAGCTTCTTTACAGGCTCCCAATAGGCTGTAGGCAGCAATGACAGCAATCCTGCGTATGGTCCCCATGCCCCCAAAGCTCCTCTGAATACGGATGTCTCATAACAGCTATTCTGTCTCTTGCAACAGAACGGAGAGTCCTTCCGTCCTTGACTTACTTATCCCTGCCTGCTCAGGAAGCTTCGGGGTGGGGCCTCCCTAAGCTGGCATTGGGTTTGGAACGAGTCAAAATACAGCCCAGGCAACTCCGACCTTGTTCAGCGTTCTCCAGGGCTGGACCTTCAGCAATGTACTGTCAGCAGGCATTGCACAGAATTTGTCCCGCTTCTTAGAAACACGAAGATATGCAACCAAGGTGATTCTGACATCTCCAAAGCCACGTGTATCACCTGCAATCTATTCCTCAGGGGCGCTGTTCCGTTTGGTACAGCACAGAGATGGACAAGCAGTTCCCCTCTGAACAGGTCAGGAGCTCAACCAGGGGACAGAGTTCTAGTAAGAAGCAGAAACGCACTCCAGAGCTGTGCGGGGAATTAAGCCACTGATGACTGCACGAAGTCTCCTGTTCCTGGTAGGACCACAGCATAAGTATATAGTCATTCGGATGTGCCATAGAAAATTTAGCGGCTTCATTGACATGACTACATGTTCAAGTGGCATTAGAGATTGAATGTTCTCTGTATAGAGCAGTTGCCTTGTGCTTCCGAGGGGCATTCAAACTCCCTTTCATAATATCCTGTTTTTCTGAGGTTGAGGTAGACCACTGCATTGAGCTGTTTTGGTAGCCCTGAGTGAGTGGGACAGCTTTTCTTCCCCCTTTGACGCAGTACAGTCTCTGGTACCAACATCGCAGACCTCTGCTGGTTTGTGTGCACTTGGATTTTTTGCATGCTGTGTCAAATGATTGCACAAGTAATTGTTTTGCCTTCCAACACTGAAATGAAAAACAAATTCATTACATGAAGGAAAACATTCCCCGTTTTTTTTTTTTAAGTGTAATCATTGAATTTTTTATTTTGGGTAACCAGATGCACCCAGCTGCTACTCTAGTCACTTCTGGATGTTTTTTAAAAAAACACTCTCCTCGGGAATAAATTAACTAAATAAGAAAATCTTCCAAACAAAATTCGCATTTCTCAAACTGTTCATCCCACAGGAAGTCTAGCTAAATACATTGGCCTTGCAAGCTGCCCAGTAAATCTTTGGCGGTGAGCTGGGTACGTAGTTGCAAGGATGAGTGAATTCCGCAGCAAAGACCCTTCCTATGGAAATCGCCTACCAGCAGGGCACATGCCCCTATTGAGCAAGATTAGTTTAGGTCATCACCGACCGCAGCTAAGATGGTTCTGCTCTCTCTTCAAAGCAGCAAGTAGGTAACCTGATAAAAATCAGTTTACAATAAGGTAACGTGGATCCTGTGGTACATCTGAACTGTATTTTCTTTTTTTTTTTCTTTTTTTTTTTTTTATTGAAATGTGTCTTCTTCGGCAATTACAATGCAAAATATGTATTATCAAATGTCTAATGCACTACACAAGTCAATTGACGTAGTCTGTAGTGAAAGCCAGTTAAGAAAATATGGTATATTAAGTAAGGCATTTTCATTAAGGGTCTTAAAAGAAGGAAAGAGAGGCTTGTGTGTGCTTTCCTGTATCTAGAGTGGAGCATAGATTTCCATATGCTTAGTCTTACAGACAACCCCATATTCAAGCTTTCTTTTCTGGCTAAATCAGTCCATCTGGATTCATCAGCTGCTTGGTTTTCCGAGACTCATGGGAAGGTTGCAAGTAGTCGGATTACATCCTCGCGCTCTCAGGTGCCACCTCCACTGCCCCACTGTAACCCCTGACTCTGTGCTTTCTCCTCAAGGATTTTGGAGCTGCAGCAGAATGGCGACATGGACATACTGAAGCATAAGTGGTGGCCGAAGAATGGTCAGTGTGATCTTTACTCATCTGTGGATACCAAACAGAAAGGAGGTGCCCTGGACATAAAAAGTTTTGCAGGTGTTTTCTGCATCCTCGCTGCTGGGATTGTCCTATCCTGTTTCATTGCAATGTTGGAAACATGGTGGAATAAAAGGAAAGGCTCCCGGGTTCCATCAAAAGAGGTATTAGACCCTCCATTTCTCCTGGGGAATTTTCATGCACCCTAAAGATTGCTGGCTTGACTTTATAGCATTAGAGAGGGTGGGGAATCAAATTCAGAGGTATTTCCTTAGCTTCCTGATTTTTTTAGGGTAAATGTTGTTCCTCAAAACCTCTTTAGCTAGTCTTTCTAGAAAAGCTCTAATGAAAAAAAATGTATATTGATGATGTATAAATATGCAACTATTCTGAGTAAAATGCAACTGTTACTTGTAGAATAGTACATTATTAATACATCAATATTTAGTCCATTATTCCCATTGGGGAGAGCTAATTCTCACCAGCAAGTTCAAAGGTTTCTTGGCTTCTTCTTGAAAAATATATCCCCTAAGCTCAGTGGCTGAGTCTTTCAAAACAGATTTGCAAAGTTTAGCCCCTTAATCAGCAGTTAGCTTCTTAAATAAGCTTGTCCCCATTTTCAGAAATGTTAACCTCTTGAGACTTCCATGAACTTCAGTTCTCGTTATTTCATCTGAAGTCCAGGGAAGTAATGTTATATTTTTCAGATTCAGACCAGAGTTATTTCTGAAATGTACCACAGGCTTGTTTCAGAAAATCTTGGATGGAGACCACGGGGAGATACGTTATTTTACACCAGAGATGAGCTTGCTTCTACACCTGCATGTGTAATATTTTCCTTCCCGTGGCAATCTACCTGTCCCTTTACCAGCCATCTGAGCCTTACGCAGCCTAACAACAAATTTCTTACCTTCATAGTTAAGTCTCTAGCTCTAGAAAATACTAGAAAAACATTAGGAAAAAAGAAGTTATTAAAACATACTCAGCAGTGATGCCCAAAGCTGAACCTAAATACGAGCTTTAATGTAGCACTATCAATTATAGCTTTTCTATCTGTGTAGCTTAGACACATCTGTGTAGCTTGTGGGGTATTGCTGTTAATTTGTGTGCAGTGGTCTTGCCTTCTCCGCAGTTTCTCCATTGTGTTTATTCCTGCTAATCTAATGCTGTGTAATCAGGCTGGATTAATTACACTACCTAATTGGACAGCATTGGCACTGATATTAGAATACGTTTAATTTTTTCTTGCCTGTTTTAATTCCCAAGCTTTTTTTTGTTCGAGATCTGGACCGGACCATTATTAAAAGAAAAAAAAAAGAATCTCTAGTCTTTAAATTGGGTTTCTCAGGAATGGAAACCATATAGTTTCAACTGGTAAATTATTTTAAAATCCTAAAATTTACTTGGCTGTCGTTTACCCAAACTTTCAGAACTTCATACTTCATATTTATCTGGTGCAAAACAGAAAAATAAATAACAAATGAAAAGAAAAAAAACAACATGGATATTTTATATAACTATAAAATTTCCTATTTCCGTTTCAAATGCAGAGAAATTCAAGTGTATACTTTCCACAAATGGTATAATTTGGCCTCCTTGATCTTTGTTATGTGGTCATTAGCTTAGCATTTAAAATTGCATCTCAACGCTAAATTGAAAAGCTTGGCTCAAAACTGAGTTTATCGTGGACGTATGTGCTGAATGTCCCCACTCTCCTGGATGTGGGGGTCATTCAGCAAAGAAATACATCTTAACTAACTTTCTTAAAATTCATTTTAGCTTCCATGAAATCCATTGGCTCTTCCAGGCCACTAGTCCAGAATCGGGGGTCAGATTGGGCCAGTTTGTGGTCAGCAAGCCAACCCTTTTTCCTGGTGGCTGCCATCTTGTGCTCCAGAATGCAAGCATTTATACTGAAAAAAATTGTCTTATGGTTGCGAAGATAACATTTCGGTCGCGTACCAGAAGTAATCCATTCAATGATGTCTGCCTGAGTCTGCAGACAGCCTTAAACGGTAGCTCTGAGAGAAGTATGAACCGCCCCAGTAATCTCAATGGGATGTTGACTCTGAAGCCTGATGATAATTTAAATGTGAAAACTGCTGAATATTTCACTACTGATCACACAAGAGAGAAGAGGAAAGATCATATTATGGAGATATGCACAATCTTACTGTGAGTGGGTCTCATTTTGGTGTATCGATTGGGTGGAGATTGGGTTGTGGGCTAAGCATGGGAGATTATCACCGCTTATATATTTTCACTGGTCTGACCCTAGCCCCAAATGCATCTCTGTAAGAGAAGAAAGAGGAATATTTTGAGTAACTTATAGAGGCTCAGAAGTGATGAAATTCCAATCTTTTCCTGATCGGCATTTTAAATTACAGTGTTTGTATGTTTTTTCAAAATTAAAAACAAACAAACAAACCAAAACCCAACAAAGGAAAAAAAGGAAAAAAAAGCAAAAATATTTAGGACTGTCCCTCAGAGACATAGTCATGACTTGCACGTGCTAACGGAGCCTCTGTGTATTTCTTTAGCTTCCAACGTGGCCCCAGTTCTCCTGCATCCATATGCAGCTCCAAAGTTTTTAGGAGAGAGCGTTTGGTGAATGCGTTTGGTTTTGATGTCACCTGTGTGGTTGTTATGTGCATCCATGTCTATGTCCACATGTGAATAAACTACAGACAGAAAGCTAAGTCTGAGAAATGAGCACTGCATTGTTTCCTTCCCGTGATGAGCTCAAACCAAAGCTTCTGTGGTCAGTGATCGTCCAGTCCCTGGGAGATCCCTGATGCCCCGTTCCCTGCCCCTTTTCCCCCGGTTTGTCTCCCTGTCCCTGCCTTTGGAGGGTAAAATCCCGGAGGGGAGCTTGGCCTCTCAGCCTCCTTCCCGTTGGGCTCTGTGTTCGGCGTGGTACCAGTTCAAATATTCGGTGATCCGTTTTGCTAAGTAGATGAACTCCTGCAGTTTGTTCTAGGTGTGGACTTTTTCAGAGTGCTTGACTTCATTCCTAGACAAAGGAGGGATCTCAAGCCCATTCGGTATACTAGGAGTTTTGCCATTGATTCAGGGAGCTCTGGATCAAGCCAGTCATTGAGTTGCAGTAATCAAGGCTGGAAGTCATCAGTGCACACCTATCGGCTGCCCAATTATCCTCTGTGAGGTCCTAGAGTGTGAGATATTTCTAGTGGCCTGGAAGAGCCAGTAGATTTCACAGAGATTAAGGTAAATTTTAAGGTTAGTTGAAATTGATTTTTGTTCTGAATGAGCTGTGCTACCTAGACTGAGGGAATACCCCTGTATGTGTATACTTAATGCCGCTTTGAATTAAGCTTTGTAGTTCAGTACAATACAGGTGATTTATTGTGTCACCCAGGACATTGCCACTTTTTTTAACTTCCATGCATTTAAATTCTCAATTATACCAAACCAGTTCTCAGGGAGGAGAGATTTAAGAAGGAAAAGGGACAGATATAAGAGGAGGGATGATATGCTATAATAAATACCACAGGCCACCTTCTCATTACCCACAAGAGCGTAATTCCATCAGAATCGATGGAATTGCTTCTTTGGTAAGGTAAGGGGAGGGTTAAACCCTCTGTTGGCATCATAATTTAAAATTGCCCGGTGTACTCCTTTCCGTGTGATGTCAGTGAGTCACCAGTGCTTTTTTTTTTTTGTCTGGAAGTTCAGCTTTTCTACACTACAATCTATATTATAAAGGCAAAAAGGCAACCTGAGATGTTTTTAGCGCTTCCTTAAGCCCTGAGAGGATGACAAAGATGGCAACCTGATCCCTCGGAGCCTCCCATGTTGGCATCCGAATTTAGTCCTCATGCAGAGTTAAGAACTGGCATCGTCCCAGGCATTTGAGATTAAGCTTTGCTTTCATGGCACAAAGTTTACTGTTATTCAGCTGCTGCTAGTCCAACCCACCTAGCTCTGAGCATGACTTTTCCTGATGGAAACCAAGCGGTAGCACTTGGGAGTTCAGTTGTTCGGATTGAGGGTTTGAAGGTAGCTGTGGTGTAAGGGTCTGCCTCAGTTTGGCGTAGCCCACCCAGCTGCAGGCGATGGGGGTGGTTGCTGGTGATGTTCAGAGATGCCGTCAGCCGACAGCCAGCTGTAGTTGATTGTGCGGTGTGCTTCCTGAGCAGTTCTGATCACACTGTGAAGCTTCAACCCAGGAGGAATGGCGATGGTGAGCAGTGCCTCTTGTTTTTCTCGTTCCCCAGGATGACAAGGAGATCGACCTGGAGCACCTCCACAGGCGCGTGAACAGCCTCTGCACAGACGACGACAGTCCCCATAAACAGTTCTCCACCTCGTCGATTGACTTGACCCCGCTGGACATTGACACTTTACCCACACGTCAGGCGTTGGAGCAAATCAGTGACTTCAGAAACACTCACATCACCACAACCACCTTCATACCAGAACAGATCCAGACTCTGAGCCGTACGCTGTCTGCTAAAGCCGCTTCGGGTTTCTCCTTCGGCAGTGTGCCCGAGCACCGAACTGGCCCTTTCAGGCACAGGGCACCCAACGGTGGCTTTTTCAGAAGCCCCATCAAAACAATGTCATCTATCCCTTACCAACCAACTCCTACTCTGGGGCTGAATATCGGTAGTGACCCGGACCGAGGCACCTCCATCTGAGCATCAGACCAAGTTTCTTCACTGTTTCTTTTTTAGGACTCCCGTTGCAAGGAGCAGCTGTAATATTGTGGGACTAACATGGATGTAACCTTTTTTCTTTTCCTTCTTTTTTGTTTTTAAGGGTTAATTTGTTTGGGGGGTATTTTCTGGTTGGGGTTTTTTTTCCCCTTTTTTTATTTTATTTAAGAATCAGGATTATTAGTAACAACTCTTCCTCCTCCTCTTCTCTGCTTTCTCAGTCTGGTCTCCTCTGTCTCCCCTTATTCTCTTTACTACTTGAATCACTTATTCTTTGGTTTATCACCACATTAGGTTTTGGTTACTTCGGGCTTTTCATATACTTTAAATATAGGAAAAGTGCAGCAATTCGTGCATAGAAAAACCCTGAGGATTACTTTACAGAAGGGCATTGGCTCCTCCTTCCCCACCGATCTTTTTTACTATAATTGCAATAACTTAAGTCCTTTTCATGTATTCTGCTGCATCCAATCAGCGCTCCACTGCTGTGTGTCCTTTTAACTGTGGACCAAAGGCAAACCCTGCAGTTTAAAAAATGGAAAAATTAAAAAAAAAGGCAAAAAAGAAAAAAAAAAAGAAGAAAAAAAAAAGGCAAAGCAAATGAAGTTAAAAGACCATTCAGGCCCCATAATATGAGAATGCAGTTTTGTAGGATTACAAAAAGCCATTACTATGCCAGTAAAGACTACAGTTAAATCTACTTTTGCACTGCAACAGTGCATATGACCTTTATGTGATTGTACAGTGTTAAAAGTTTTTCTTATGTACAGTAAACTGTATCATATGGCAGAAGCCTCTGTTGTGTTAAATAAATTAGTATCTCATACATATATATATATACATATATACACACAGGTATGTGTATATATATATACATGTATATATAGCTATAAAATGGCAGCCATTGCTATTGCAATTCATTTAATAAAGCTTTAGTAAAAATGTGTTGTATACAGGAAAGATGTACAGTGCAGGGGGTCTTTTCATTTAGAAAAGACAGGTTGCTTTAATGTTATTCTGACTTGCATCATTTGCCAACAGAGCATATTTTATACTTTTTTATTAGAACATCTGGGGCAATTTAACGTTTGTACCTAGATGTAACTCCTTTGGTTAGGTTTTGCATTGGCTGTTGAGCATTCTATAAGGCTAACCTTGATAATTTTACTTTTAATTAATTAGACAAATGGAACTCTCTCTTAGGCATACCACATTCATGAACAACTAATATAGTTCTAGAGAAGTTTTAACATAGATCAAAGGTTGATAAATTATTTTCCAAATCAGTGCAGTTGATCAATAAAATAATGGTGTTAATGGAGGAAAAAAAAAAAGCCCTCAAGAAATACAGATGTGGCCTTAATTATAATCACGTACTGTTTAAGAAAAAAAAAATGAACAGGCGCTCATTCTAACCCTTTATATCTTAAGTTAGATTTAGAGGAGCTATGTATTTTTTACATTAGTGCCAACTGTATAGAACAAGAGAAAGAACAGCAGTGAGAGCAAAACCCGTGCCCTCTTTGGCACCAGCTTTTTAAAGTAACACTGTTACCTGTTAGAAATGTAGGAAGAGCTTTCAATTTGTAATCCTTAAAACTAAAAATGCAGTTAAGTAGAAAGCAAGCAGTTTATCCTGTGAGTTTTTTGGTTTGGTTTGGTTTTTAATGCAACCATACACTTATTTTAACCTAACTCATTCTTTGGCTAGGATTAATAGGAATCAGCCTATGTGATTTGCTTTAGGATAAATTAAAAGGTATATTCTTCAGATCTATTCTATTTTGATGCTAATTCTGTTCTGGGGGAGCATCTTGTACTGTCACTGTTTTTTGTACTAAATCTTCAAATATTGTCTACTGTGTAAGGCAGAACAAATTCTTATCGTGCAAAAGGCCATTTTGTTTCCAGGGTAGCAAGTGTCTAAAAGCATGCACAACTTGCTTCCCCCTTGTAACATTCATGAACTCATCCACACTTCTGAGTAAAATAAAAAAAAAAAAAGAAAATTCCTTTCCAACAAGCTATGTAGGGACATACCAGATGTTGCAGTGATTTTAGCTATTAAAAAAAACTGTTAACCATGTACGATATTTAAAATAGGCCTATTTTGATGTGTTGCCTATTATACAGATACACAAAACACTTTTTGGAGGCCTCAGTTACAAGTGGCAGAGCTTTCTGTGTATAATTTGTCTAAATAATTTGTCTAATAAAATTGTTTTCTAAACTTGCGTTTCCTCCTGTTTAATTGCTGAATGCTGTGGGATTTTCGGTCTGTAGCAAGGCATCCACTCGTGAATGTTTTTGCTGCACCATTACTGAAGGGGATTCAGCCCGTGGAGGTGGGATGAGCTCGCCAGGCTGCTGTGAGTCAGGTCAGTGTAGAGCATTCATGGAGATCACCAAGATTTACCATGTTTATCAGTGTCAGGCTTAGATTTCAGAAAGCATAGGCGGACAGCACTTTGGAGAATGATTTGAGAGTTCATTGGCATGTATGGGATGTGATTTGTAGAAATACTCCATCCCACCTCCATCCTTTTTAGTGTAATCTAGGAATTTTCTTGGAACGTGGTCCTTATTCTTATAGAATCACACTCTGCCATCTCTATTTGCACAGAAGTTAGTTTGCTCTGTTACTAGACGTACACTGCCTTTACATCTGACGGAAGTTTTATTGTGTGAGAATTCGGTCCCTATTTCATTATGGCCTTCTCAATCCTTAAGTTTCATTAACATGTTAAACTTAATGGCCTAGTCATTAGTAAGTCATGCAGAACGTACTGCAGTAACATCAGCCATGACAATTCAACTTGCAGCACCCAACGTTTGTCTGCTGGCTTTTTAAGTTCAGTGTATTTCGTTCACTTAATATTTTTGACCTCTTACAATTTCCTATTAAGCTTAGCAGGCATTCAGGGGATTTCATTTTATAGTTTCAGAAATACATTGGAAGGAGTCCTCAATTCATTGCTACGTTAAAAAAAAAAATCTGAGTCCAGGTAACATAATCTAAAGGAAGTTAGATTATTGGAAGTGATTTGGGGTTAAAATTTAAAGGTGCCTACGCACTAATGCCAATAGGCTTGTACGTCAGCGGGCGCTAAATGCCTAGCAACAGGATGCTAGAAGCTTTTATAATCAGGCTACTTTTATTATTTTGTAAAAATCAGCCAAGAGACCAACTCTACTTATTTTCTCTGAGGCAGAGCTATGGAAAACTGAGGCACTCGGCCCACGAGCCCTTATGCACCTTACAGTGTGTCTAGAAAGTGTTCCCTTAGACACAAAGATGCTTGCATGATCAGGGTCCTAGTTTTAGGCTATTCCTGATCTGTAAAGTAATCATGACCTCTTGGAAAGTGCTGTCCTGCTGGCATCATAAGTCATTCACTTTGTCTTTAGCATAGGCATTGTCCCTCTCATTTATGCTCACAGACACCTCCCTAGAGCTAGGTAGTTTTACAGATACTACACATGTACTCTCTGTAATAGGCTACATTGAGGCAAACCCTATGTTACACTTCTCCTCCCCTTCTTTAAATAAAAATCCAGTGACGTAATAGTGTTAAAGCCTGTCAAGAATGTCGCTGCAGTAGCTCCACTGGAAATACAAGCCAGCTGTATATAAAGATGAGTTGTTTGCATGGCGATTCTAGTCATACAGTCATTTTGACATACCAGCTACAAACAAAAAGTGAGCAGTGGAAGAAAACATATTTATCCCATTTCAAAGAATCACTTAGTAAGATGTTTCTATTGACCAACAGTGAAATACCTGAAGATAAAAAATCATCCTGCTGCACCAATCAAGGGAATTAATATAGGCGCCACTGACTCACCTGCAGCACGACCAGACCCAAAGTCTCCTGGGTTTCCCTCCTGTCTTCACAAAACAAAGTTCTAGTTTTGTTTTCCTGAATAGATCGGATTTTTTAGAAGTATCTTTTTCTCTTTCTTTCCCACTCATGTAGAATGCTATGAAGTGACGAGAACGTAAAGCTGCCTTTCTGTGAAGACTCACTGTAGCTGGGTCAATGCAGCATACTGGAGGTTAATACGCCAGATAAGTTTAATTTCTCAAATCTGCACAAAAGTGATGACATGAAAAGTAAACCAGCTCCCTGTGTGCATGCTTGTGGGTGTAGCTAATGAAAAAATTAGGGTCTCCAAAGCAACAAAGGCATCATACCAACACAGCTCTGCTTTATCCATTTTTTCTCTCAGTCCTGATATCAGTGTTTCTTCTTCACTCTGCAGAGCTGTTTTGAAATAAATGTCAAAATCAAGTATCTGCTCCTAAGTATGAGTCATAGACAAAGTTTCTGATAAACACTGTGACATGAACATGCGCATCCACACGTCACATCAAGACCAGTGGGCAACTGCGAACGCATCATCACAACCTATCAGCTTGTCATGTCTCGCCCAAGGCATCGTTCATGAGGTCAGAAACAGAAGCCTCCAAAGGAAGGTCAGTGAAGGCAAAATGATTCACAGCTTAACGAATTCCTAACCAAAAAACTGTACCAATGGCCCAAAATTACAGGAGCTATGAATTTCATGACAAAAATTACCTTGCAAGAGGTGTAGTTATAAAAATAAATTTACTATCTGTCAAGACTTACAAAATCTCCCCCCCCCGCCATCCCATTCATCATAGTGGCATGACGCTTTGCGTGTACTACAGAATTTATTTCTATAACATTCATCAGAAGGAAGGAAAACATTACAGCCAGAAAACGGAACTGTCAAGTCATTAACTACTGTGCTCCGGGTCACACAGGAAATATGAGGCAGAAGCAAGAATTCAGGCTCTCAGAACCAGTTCACTGCTGTAAGGGGGAAAATAAATCTTTCCTTCCGGGATGCTCAGAGAAGGGCTTTTAGCTGAGGATACTGGGGCAAGAGAGAGGCAAGTGGGGAGCCAAGGAGAGGGTTGTACCACCCAGGTGGGTTGGCTGTGGGAAGAGGCAACGGTTGTCCCGTTCACAGCCCACAGACACACCTTCACCACAGCTCCTTCTGTCCCAGCAGGCATTTCAGACCAGTTTGGGCCCCTTAAAAACAGCAGGGGCTGTTACGGACATACCTGAGGCTCATGAGCAGGGCTACAGAGGCAGATCTGTGGGTCACGTATTTCTCCCTCGCTCCCACCAGAAGCAGTGCTTGAGCCCACCAGCAGCTGGAGAGCATCCCATATCGGGACAGGAGCCCTTTGTACACCAGGTTAGCCTCCCACAACAGGGAGCTTTCCCCAGAGGTGCTGCTCATGCTGCCCAAAGCAAGGCAGATGTGAACGGGCACAGCGACAGTATGAGCCCCGGTACAAATGCCTGGGATCGGTAACTGCCATACCAGTGGAGAAAGAAGCCTACTTGCAGCCCAGTAAGCACAGGACACCCCTCCACCACAACATGACAGCTCGGTGCTCGTATAGCTAATTATTCCTACCAGCACCAGTAAGGCCAACCTTTCTTTCAAAGCAGGATAATTTTTTCCCTTTCTAAAAAAAAATTTAAAAAAAAATTCTTATGTCCCGTTCCTTGTTCCAAGCAGGTGATGCACGAAGACAACATGGGATAAGGGACTGCTGCGGAGTGCCAAAACAAAAATTAACAACAGCTTTATTTGCAACTCCAGCTATCATCCATTATAATATTGACAGCCCCCTGCCCCCCAAATCAAAATAAGGCATAGAAGGCAAACCCATTAATTAAGAAAAGGGGGACAGGTGCACATGCATGTCTGCATGAGGCAGTTGTTGAGCTCCTCCCGTAACCACACAGCTGCAGGTGCTTCCCTAGACTGCTGTCCCGGCCCATGCTGCAGCCGGCATGGCAGCGTACTAACTTGGCCTCACAGGGCATGGAAAGTAGCAGCTCAGGTACAGCCTGTGCCGAGCCGTAATGTGCACGTTTGCTTTCGCAGCCCTGTAAGTACCTTGTGTTACAGCCCACCAGGTGAGTGTTCTGCAGCTCGGCTCCCCCCCCCCCCCAGCTCTGTTTCAGCTGCTTGCTTGCCCTCCCCTCCCCCATTTGACCCCAGCACCAGAGTCAGGGGAGGCTATGGAAAGGAGGAGAAAGGACAGGGGTGTTTATTTCAGGGCAAAGATGCCCCCTCCACCACTAATGTGAGAGTTCACACCTGGTTGACACAAGGACAGACAAACTTTGCCTGCCTTTCCCCTCCCTGCGGGGCTGCGGCAGCATCATTGCTATGCAGGGTGCAGTAGCCCAGTCCCCCACGCTGGCACAGGACTATAGATGGGACATCACTGGAAAAATGTAGCAAGCCAGGGAGGTGGAAAGCAGCCCCTTCCTTTGCAGCAGCCCCTTCTAACTACGCGGGCTTTCTTGTTAGCTCTCGGACTATGGATGGGATGTACCATCAACTGGATCAAAGCCCTGTCTGCAAACATCCACAGGAATGATCTTCATGAATGGAAATATCATATCCTCCTTCTACATATAGGAAATTGCCCCACCTGAATCTAACTTTTGTTGCCACTCAAAGAAAGGCTCAGAAGTGCTGCTTACTCCCCTTACTTGACTGCAGAGAGATGCTCCTTTCCCACTCGGCACAGCCAGAGGCAGCCAGAAGATGCCGTCGCAAGCGTTTTGCCTGGGAGCCTCGTGTGAAGGTGGTAAATGTTATACGACTGCTAGAAATGAAAAAGCACAGCTGGAAAAAAGACCCTTCTCATGGGTTGTTTGTGTTATATTTGCCTCGGTCTGCCAGTCTAGCTCGTGTCCCTGTCAAGTGCCAGGAAAAAAAAAGGGGGGAGTGGGCAGCTCTGTGAGTGCATTGTAGCCCTGCCACCGCTGGTAAGCCTGCCTTTCTCCCCCACTGGCCAGGGACATGCTTCTTCACACACACAGTGGGGAGGTCTTGTTTGGTTTTGAATATTCCCTGTATATGAATATTCCCTGTGGACCACAGTAAGAGTAATCACAGCTGACCCATGTTGTTACTAATTAATTCTTTTGCTTACACGCGGGGGAACAGGAGAAAGAAAGCAAATAGTGTGAACAAAGCTAATAATGTGGTTACTCGCTACTCCTACTATCTGACACGTTTTTTAAGGAATAGTCTCTGCGGCATGACAGCGAACACAGCAAGAAATTGATGTAGTGTAACAGAAAAGCGTGTTGCTTGACGAAATAGTGCTCAGGCAACACTGCAATGGTTTGCCTTGCTCTAACTTTTACAGACCTTTCTGAACAATATCTGCTGTTGCTTGGATTGGTTTTATATCTCTGCAGGTTGAGGAAACTGCAGGTGAAGTTTCCTTCTCCCCCTCTGACAAAACAGAATTCATTAAAACACTTTATATGATTTTTTTAAAAAAAAAAATCCTTTCAGACTATCTATACAATACAGAAGGTATAGCTGATATGAGACACAGGAAGCTTTGTTTTTCCTATATCAAGATGAAAGATAGGTAAAAGTAGAGCCGATATACCTGGAAATCTGCCTTTTGAAAGGTATTTGTTGTCTTCAGTAAATATCATTGTGATCTTCAGTTTTAAACGCTTGCTAGATCATCTGACAAACATAGGCCCATTCATAAGTATATTAGGCCTGTTATATCTTGTATGGATTGTTTGAAAAGGGAGAACTTATTTCCTTAAATATTTCTAAGCATTTATTCCATAAATATTGACACATACAAGCAGCTTTCCTTCTAAAATTTACAGCCAGTGGGTTATGAACTTCATGAAGTTCAACAAGGCCAAGTGCAAGGTCCTGCACCTAGGCTGGGGCAATCCCAAGCACAAATACAGGCTGAGCCATGAGTGGATTGAGAGCAGCCCTGCGGAGGAGGACTTGGGGGTACCAGTGGATGAAAAACTGAATATGAGCCAGCAATGTGCGCTTGCAGCCCACAAAGCCAATCGCATTCTGGGTTGCATCAAAATGTGAGGCTTGCAGGTCGAGGGAGCTGATTCTGCCCCTCTACTCTGCTCTCATGAGACCTCACCTGGAGTTCTGCGTTCAGCTCTGGGGCCCCCAGCATAAGGACAGGGACCTGTTGGAGCAAGTCGAGAGGAAGGCCATGAAGATGATCAGAGGGCTGGAGCACCTCTCCCATGAGACAGGCTGAGAGAGTTGGGATTGTTCAGCCTGGAGAAGAGAAGGCTCCGGGGAGACCTTAGAGCAGCCTGCCAGTACCTAAAGGGAGCCGACAGGAAAGCTGGGGAGGGACTTTTTTACAAGAATATGTAGCGATAGGAGGAGAGGTAACAGTTTTAAATGGCAAGCAGGATAGATTTAGATTAGATATTAGGAAAAAAATCTTTACAATGAGGGTGGTAAGGCACTGGAACAGGCTGCCCAGAGCAGCTGTGGATGCCCCATCCCCGGCAGTGTTCCAGGCCAGGCTGGATGGGGCTTGGAGCAACCTGGTCTGGTGGAAGGT
>JANZLQ010000007.1:4741001-4755502 GCA_026212715.1 Elanus axillaris
TACCCCCCCCCGTTGGACTACACGGAGGCGGCAGCCCCGCAGAGGTTCGCTGCCGCCGCCGGGCTGCCCGGGAGAGCGGCGGACGAGCGGGGCTGCTGCACTTTTACGGGGCGGTTAATCAACTGCACATCAGCGAGACAGCGCATCAGCCCATCTGCTTGATATATATTCAGGAGGGCTCCAGCCCTTTTGAAGTCTAATTTCTTCCCCGGGAGAACGCGCCGGGTAATTTATTTACCATCATTTCGTAGGCAGGGAGGCCGGCGGGATTAACCCTTTCCCCAAGCGCTGCCGCCGCGGGTTTTCCTCCCGAGCGAGCAGCTTTTTAATGCCTCGTCGCCTCAGCGCAAACTTGTAAAAGTGCCTCTTTAATGGGACGTGACTCGCTGAAATAAGACACCGAGCCCACCGGCACGGTAAACTTCGACTTGGCAGATTGGTGTTCCAAAGGTCTGTCTGGGACAAGCAAATCCCTCCATCCCACCGGGTCAGCGCGTATCACTTCATCTCTAACCACCCGTTAATATTTTTATGTTTCAAGATCTTTGGTTTGAGGTTGGTTTTTTTTTTTTTTTTTCTGTTCCCACCCTGTGCTCAGCAACGCAGTTTTATCCAGAGGCAGAAGCAAGAGGTGCATAGGCTGGGCATCACGTAGGGTCTGCCGTGCAAAACCTGCAGGGCTGCAAAATCCCCTTACTGAGAGTAACCGAGCCCCCCGCCCCTCGGAGTGCTCCCCGGCGCTGCGGGACCCCGTCACGCGTGGGGAGGGCCGGCAGCGCAGCACCCCGTGGAGGGACACGCCGGGGAGGGGGGGGGCCGGTCCCTCCAGCCCGCCCGGGGCTGATCCCGAGTGGGCTCCAGCCTGTCGGAGCTCCGGCCCCGGGCAGGGAAAAGCGTTTGATTCTGCAACTTTATGACCTTTTATTTATTTCTTCTGCTTCCTTCCTCCAGGGTTCTGCCGAGCCGGGAGGCAGATGCACAGACGAAGCGCTCGGCTACTCTACTCCACCCACCCCCGGCAGGTGTAAAGTTTCCCGGTTCAGGGGACACTTTGAAATAAACCTGAGACCGTTTAGCGACATCACCTGCTTCCCATAAAACCCCCAAAGCAATCCTCAGGCACCCGGCAAAAGAGCTAGTGCCGCTGACACCTTCCCCCCCAACCTCCACCCCACGGGGGAGCCGTCGCCGTGCCCTCAGCCCCCACCTGCACCTCCCTTATCTCCAGTCGATATTTTTATCCTGCCCGAGGAGGGACCCTGCTCCCTCCCGGCCCCCCCCCCGGCCGGGGCTGCCCCCGCTTCTCCCTGGGAGCGGTGCGAGAAGACCCGGTTGCTTGTTATTTATTCCCGTATTTAATCCATCAGCCCAGTTTCCGAAAGAGCAGTGCGCGGTAACGTCTCCTGCAGCACCCTTACTCTAAAGTCCCCTTTTAAAAAGAGGTGGTAACGGCACTTTTAAAAATTATCATTATTGTTTTAACATAGAAAGGCTAGTCCTTTTGCTTAGGTGTTTTGCAGGGAGAGCTACTGCCGGCGGCGAGGCTGGGAGAAGGCTTGCTGCGGGTTTCCTCTGCGGGAGCGGGATTAGGCTGTCTGCGGGGTTAGAGCAAAGCTGGGAGCCGGGGGAAGCCGGAGCCCGGGCAGAGCAGGCGCTGGGCTCTTCTGTACTCCATTTTTAAAAAGCGCTGGAAGGTGGGCTAAGTACTTCTCTACAGCTGGTTTTCTTTGGACTTCAGTTTCTGCGGGCAAAAGTATCACTTCAGCATTTGTTTTGTATTTACCTGCATCGTCTTCTATTATGATTACTATTTTATTTTTTCTCATGCAAGTACTAATGCTGAACTAAGAGCCGGGGTTACAGGAAGGTCCCCTGAAACGCTGTCAGCAAGCTGTGATGATTTGTAAGCTGACCGTCACAGACAGCTATGTACTCGACACTGGAGGAATAGCACAGTTGAGAGCTTGACTAAAGCTTATATAGGGGCTACTTGTATAGTTCTCCGTCCCTAAACCCCTCCTCAGCATCCTGGGGAGGTATTATCCTGTCTGTGGAGAAGGACCCGAGCTCCACCGACATTAAGTGACTTGCTGTGGACAACAGGAGCCCAAGGCCAAAGACAGGGCACGAGTGCAGGCTGTGTGCCGCCGCCTTCTCGCACCACACGCCTTCTTCCAGTCGCTTCAAAAGCGTTTCCACTTGCTAGACTTTGCTCAAAGCAAAGGATATTCTCAGCCTGGGGCTGGCTTTTGGCCAGCAGAGAGGTGGTTCACCATGCCTCTTGGTAGGGTCATCCCATCCCAGCTCCTGGGGAAGGAGGATGCAGAGGAGATGCCTTGCTCCAGCTGTAGCCTGTTATTTAGGGTGGGTTGAGAGGGAGGGACAGGTAGAGGTTTCTGCTGCAGGGTGAAGCTGAGCAACACTTTGGGAAGGATGACAACTAGATGCAGGCTTCTGCAAGGAAAATCCTTGGATCCATAGGTTGTTCCCTTATTAAGTCTGACGAGGAGTACCTGGAGGTGAGGAAGCCCAAACCAGTCTGCATAAATTGCTCCTCTTGGAGCCACCTCTCTGGTGTGGGTGAAAGCCTGGGCCTGAAGTAGTTTTCCAGGGCACGTGAGAAGGCAAGGCACGGTCTGATGCGCAGAACACGCTGTATCCACTGGCCTTGGTTATCTCTCAGGTAGGAAGCGTATCTCTTATTTTTCTGAAATTACCAGTGCTGCGATGGTGGTGGTGAAGCTGTGATAAATACAGCCAGGCCTGCATTATGTTGCACCACTTACCAGAATGTCTTGTGAAAATACTCTCATGGCAAACTTTCATGTGGTTCTTCTCTGGTCATGGAAAGACTTCTGGATGAAATCAAATCTACTTCTATTACTTGGCTAGCAAGGTGTCTGAATAACCCTCTCCCTGACCCTACGGCTTGGTGACTTCCTCTCCGTATCGCATAATGTCTGGAAAGCTTTTTGTTTAAAAAGGCTTGAAAAACAGAAGGCTGGAGCTGTGAGGGTGGAAACTGGGACAGAAGGGCTCTGTACTGCTATCAGTTTCCCAGGGTTTGCCTGTTGAGAAAGATAGCAAAAGCTCAGAAGTGTTGCTAGCTCTAACTTTGGGGTTAGCAAGATCGCTATGCCTGGATGCTGCTGTTGCCTGTGACTGCTGACTCCATCCCTGGCACCTCCCAGGGGAACCGTAGGGAGCAGTATTCAAAGCCAAGGCTGCAGGAGTGATGCATATTTTGAGGAAAGGCAGTATTAGTTGGTTTCATTACCTAATCCTGCAAAGGCTGCTAGGTATCATGTCTACAAACCCCTTCCTCAGCTGGGCTCCTTCAGGCTTTAGGGGTGTGAAGACTCCATGCTGTGTTTTTAATGGCAATTTCACAACCTTGGCCTGCAGGTTTGGGCTGCTCCAGGGGCTGGGGCATGGTTCGGTGTGATTTAAGCAGCTGTGAGGGACTGGCAGTGTGCTAGGAAGGTCCTAGTACTGCCATGCACCTGCCTGGGGGTGCCGCCTGGGTGACACCCCCAGGGCAGGTATCCCGAGGCCCACACCTGCAGCGCTTCCACAGCTGGAGCTTGCGGTGGCAGCCCCAGAGCACAACCTCCCCGGCGCTCCCCAACGCTGAAGGGTCCCTGGCTGCGGTTCTCCGTGGCTCTTCAGCTGTAGAGGTGTGCCTAGGGGACACTAGCAGCTACATGTCCCTGGTTAAACAAGAGTTTAAGAAGCGATTTGTAGGTTTTTTCCCACTAGTATTCCCACCCCCGGGGGAAGTGACAGCTGGGAAGAGTATTTATGTCTTTGGTTTCCTTTCATTTTCCAAGTAATCAAAGAAGAGCAAATAGAAGAGCGTTGTCCTGGCCCAACTGAAAAGGCTGGGTCAAAACTTGCCATTGAGACTCTGTGGTTGTAATTTCAAGTGTTCTTAAAACAGGGAGTAAGACGAGTTATTCCCCAAAACAGAAATAAGAAAAATGAAAGATGAGCATCTAAAGCCAGGCTTCTGGGTTTCAAAAGCTGCTGAGTGTTCGGAGGTTTTTGGTTGTTTCTGTGGCAGTTGTGCGCTTAAGCAGGGAGGAAAAGGCAGCCTCTGACTTAAGTGATAGCTGTGGGTACGTTTTGCAGTCGTATTTATTATACTTGCACGCCTTGACAACGTTGGTGGAGATGATGTGGGGGGACCTGACCCTGAGACTCCTGAAGTGGGTGGTGCTGGATCAGGGTCTATGCAGAGGAAATCAGCAGGCGAGACTGAATAAGACTCTTCAAAGCCTGCAGCAAATATTGGTAACAAATAGCTTGCTGTCTTCCTTTGGCAGACCTTTAATTTGTTTATTCAAATAAAACCCCAGCAGATTATCAAAGTTGAGAATGCTTTTTTTTTCATGAAAGCATCAATTTTGATGGATCCTCTTGATTTTCATAAACTAAATTTGAGAACTGTAAATGAAAAATATCAAGTCAAGGTGTCTATTTGACTGAAAGGAAAATTAGAGGCAAATCTGAGCAATGCTGTGCTCCACCAGAAATTGTGTCCTGCTTAGATATAAATCTCAGTTTGCATTTCCTGCAAATCTTACGGATCTTAGTGGTAAGATGAAGGAAACCGGTTCTGATAATTAAATACAGTTTTGCATTTTTTTGGATTATTTCTTTTTAAAATCACTGACTTTTTGGTGAGGTTACTTGAGTGTTAATCTTTTGGAGAGAAAATTGATACTCGGAAAAATCTTCAGCTGGGGCAAGAAGCACTTTATTTTACTAATGGGCAGCATCAGATAGTTTAATCAGCTTTACATATTTTCACTTCTAGCACTGGGTTCAGTTTCAGATTTTGATGATACTTAATTGGTTTGAATAACAGTGTTAGCATCTGACCCCTGCTGAGCCATTTAAAGATATTAGCTCTACTTTTGGAGCTTTTTGAAAAAATATTTGGAGTGGAGTGTCAGCATATCTCTTTCAGATTTTCTATTGCCGTTTCAGATTTCCCTTCAGCATCTCATTATCTAGGGAAAATGGGTGCTAACGGCACCCGTCCTTCAGAAGTAATAGCCTACAAAGTCGGTAACGGAAAATTCCCGTGCTGAGTATACTGTATACCCAGAATGAAAGAAAATCCATGAGGGGTCACGATTTCCCCTTCTACAGGATCAACCTGCAGGAAGAATAGTTTGCCCCAAACAAAATACATGTAACAAAGCTTTTGGATTGTAAATAGTAGGACACGCTCGGGTTTAACAAAATAACCTTTGAAGTTGCCTATAAGCTGCTCTCCTGATTAATTTAAAATTTTAGGTTTACACACCCCGCAATAAACTTCTTTTTATTAACGTTTTATTGCAACCGAACTTCATGGCTTTTGCACCCGCCTAATACCAACGCGGTAACTGCTCCGAGGCAGGTGTTCCGCAGGATGCCCTGAATCAACAGAGGCACGTCTGACCTAAGCCAGAAATCGCCATAAAAGAAGAAAACAAAAAAAATAAAAGGGGGTGGGGGTGGCACGAAACTTCGCCAGCAAAAACCTCCCGCTCCCGCCGCGAGGTTTGTTACTCCGCTTCCCAGCCCCGGCGCGCCCGAGGCTCTCTTTTATTTTTATTTTTATTATTATTATTATCGTTTTTCTTCTTCTTTCCCCACGAAGAAGTGTTTCCCCGTAGGGATCGCTCTGCCCGGGCCGGTGCCCGGCGGTCTCTGTCCATGGTAGCCACCGGCCCCGCCGCCGGCTCCGGAGACTCCTGGGCAGCTTGTAGTGCCTTTTTTCTTTTACACGTTTACTCATCCCTGCTGATTAACTCCGGGTTTGTTTCCTCGGTTTAGTCCCTTCCTGCTAATACCGACTCCTACCCCTCCCAAACCCCACCTTTTCACCCCTCCCTGTTTAATGCAGTGTGCATTTTAAATCTATATGGCATAAATCCATAGCCGTAAGACCCACGTAATATGTGAAGCACAGAAGCTGGGCTCGTTACGCAGGTGACATAGCGGTAATTTCTTCTGGGGGTCTGCAGATTGTCTTTTGTGTAAACTGTGCAAGATGTTTTCATTATGATATAACTGAAAACAGGCTATGCTGATCCAATCTATTTCAATTTATGAGCTTTTAATATGAAACAAAACATCGAAGGAAAAAAAAAAATGCTCCGAACGAAATATAAAAAGTTCTTACAAGAACTGTGCTAAGAATCAATCTTAAGACTGTTGAATCTTCAGGAATGCTGTCCATAGGGAGATCTATGGTTTGGTGATTTAATTTAACAATATTGTTCATCCAGAAAAAAGTACCATCTCGCAGTAAATCCTTTGGGCCGTTGAGTGGATGACTTTTGACATATACATGAGAGAGAGAGACAAGGACTGGTAACTGCAGTAATTAAGCACTTGTATGTGGCATGGATCATATTTTCAGAGTGCAGAGTTGATGGACCCAAAGCATCGCAGTAAAATTCAGCACACGGTCCCCAGAGAAAAAAGAAGCGAGTGTGTTTGGAGTCACTGGAAGTCTCTTCTTGCTCTTTTCAGTGCCTCAGTCTGCTAGCTGATAGGAAACAGCAGCTCTCTGCTGTAAGCTAACAGCAGTTAAGAGACGCTGGCAGGTGGCACAAATCAGGGGACCGACTTTTTCAGCATCTCCTATCTGGCTCTGGCATGGGTAAGCTGTGGAGTCACAGGCAAGGCCTTGACTCTCTTCTTGCTTTCTTTAGCTGGATTTCCTCTTTATCAGCCTCTGAAGCCTAAATAAAGGATGCAATTGGCCATGCAAAGTGATATTTTTGCATAACCTCAGCCTTCCTTCAAGCTCTCAACAGCTGAGGTCTTGGTCTTTTTAAAACTTACTTATTATCAGTTTATCACAAGGAAGCAATCTCTCTCCGGAGCTCATAGTCTCTGATCCTTCTCTCTGTTTACACAGCCCAAGTGGGTTTATATTGGCAGGAGCCTTTCCCTGAACTGCCTCTGTGGGGGGAGAATGCCAATAGTTTGTGGCTGACAGGGAAAGATCTGTTTCCTTCTGAGCTGGCTCTACCCCCAGGACGGTAACCTGTCCTCTGCTGCAGCGGGGCCTCCAGCTGAAAGAGAGAAGAAGCAAACAGGATGAAAAACTGGGTAGGAGAGGGGTATTTTCCATGGGGAAAAAAGTTAAGACAGACACAGGGAGGCTCATGGCTGGTTGAAATAAAACCACTGACCTAAGTAGGTATAAACCAGAAGATAACAAAAGCATATGTTAAACAAACAAACAAAAAAGTTCCTGCAGAACTATAATCTGTCAGAATTTGCAATTACATTAAAGCAGAACACTTGATCAAATTAGGTTGTTCGCACAAGAATTGAGTTTTGATATAATATCAGAAAGAAATGCTCGTAGCGTTAAAAAAAAACCACCAAAAAACCAGAAGTAGGGCATTCAAAAGTAGGTGTTTCATTTTTGGGTGGGAAGTCAGAATTGTCTTTCTTGGATCCACAGTGAAAAAAAGAACTTTTAATCCTTCTAAGAACTGTAGTTCCAATTCCTCCTCTAATCCTTGAACCAGGGCAGGAATTGGAAGCTGTGGGAGGATCCTTGTTTACCCTTCTCTGCGTAGTTGTGCTTTGCTCAGACATGGCTGAAAACAGGATCTGCTTGGTTTTTTTTTTTTTCATTGTTTGTATTATGATAACATTCTTGGTAAGCAGGTGAGTGCTGGAACGACAAGGGTGTAGCTTTTTATTACTGTAAGTCATCTTCATGCTCATAAATAAGCCTTTGGAATTGAATGGGATTACTCAACTGTGCGAGAGTGCACGGGATGTGCATATAAACCAAATTAAAACAAGTTATCCAATGATAATTAAAACAAGGATCCCATGCATGAAGGGAAAGCCCTTGTTGAAGTTATAAAACATTATTAAAATAATAATAGCATGTTTCAAGTTGATGTCGGTGCTTGAAGTTTCACTGTGTATTTCTAGCTTTGGTGATTTTTACATGGGCAACTTCAGGTCCTGCAAAGCACTTAACGTACGAATGTATCTGAGAGCAGGTGAGCGGACTGGATCAGTGCCCTGAAGGTCTCTTTCACGCTGCACGAATGCCAACTTGTAGTGTGTTGTGAGAGAATCTTGTAAAAGTTAATCTTTGCCTTTTAGGTTTCTGAAAACTGGATGATCTTCGAAGTCATAAAACGCATCTCTCCCCTTACAAAAGAAACAGATCCCTTACCAGATTCATACTTCTATTTAAGTATCAAAGTACTTATTTCTGGGGCCATTTCTGTCGGTTGGGTCATGCGGGACAGATCCCTGCTTAAAGAAAAAAAGAAGAAAGCAAAATAGGAAAGCTCATCTCCTTCACTTAAAAATGTAATTCCTTCCTCTCTGTAGCTGACGCAACTGTTAATTTGCCAGCAGAGCAATTTCTTCTGGTGCGGGAGATGCCCACTGAAAGGGCTGCTACTACACCTCTGTGTGAATCTCCTACCAGAGGGCTCCGAAACGATGGTGTTTGTAGTGGGTGTCCGCCCTTTGCTACGCGGCCGTAAGGGGTGTTTCAAAAGCCCCCCGTGCATCGAATACCTATTCAGTTAGCAGATGGGGATTCGGGAGGGTGCTGATTCGCGCGGTGCTGAGCCCAGCCTGTTGCGGGGCCTGTTTTGAAAATTCACGCAGCTGCACGTGTGTGTGTGCGTGCTCTTTTTCAGTCTGAAAAGAGGTGGTAAGTAGTTCCTCAGAGAAGGTGATAAATTGGGTAACTGAAGAGCATCTTCACCTGATATCGATAGCAAGGAAAGGTTTAGTCCTGCTTGTAACAGGGAGGTACATTGTGACAATGGAAAAGTCAATGAGTCGGCTAAATATTCTTCCGGTGTCGGGAGGTGGTATTCAGATTTCTTTTTATTTGGGCTGTAAGTTTAGCTGGCCCTAATTTTACCCAGGCTGGCGTTTTCTTGGCGTTAGTTCTGTTCCTTTTCAAAATTATGAAAATGATGCTTTCTGAATGGGCAATAAAAACTGAGTGCACACGACGGGGTGTGTGCTCGCCTGCCTTACCAACGCCTCTTGGCCAGGTGGCATAAAGCCATAGGAGCACAGCATAAATGTGTCTCGTAGCATTCCAGTGGTACTATAATGTGCATTTTATGGCTGAAATAAAACACACAGAAAGAATTTAATTTTGAAGCTTCGTGTAAAACTTGCGTCACAGAAAGAAAAGAAAAAAAGTTATTTAGTTTGTTAATAGGTTGCTTTTATTTCTCAGATACTTTGGCAATAGTGTGAATACAAAAAAAAAGCCCCAAACCCTGCAGGCAACACACAGGTGGATATAATTTTTCAAAATGTCTTTGTGTGTTTCTGGTCTTATTAGGGGAAATAGTTTAACTCCTGAGTCTCAAAATCCTTTTATAAAAGTCTCTTGAGTAGGTTAAGAAAGAGATGACTTTTTGATTTATTATATTGTCATGATGATGTCATTACTCCTTTCTCTTTCCTCCTCTTCTCTCTTTTTTTTTTTTTTTCTTCCTTAGCGTCTGGGATTTGGACTAGTCATAATGTTGCTTATTCTGAAATCCCTCTAAAAGCTTCCTTTCTTGCCCCTTCCTTTCATCCAGCAGTTTCATCAGCACCTCATTCCAACTACCTGTTTGCATCCTCACATCTCATCTTAAATTTTCATGTGTTTCCTGGTATCTTCCTTAAAAAATGTTCAGGCTCCCATTATCTGTCAGATACCTGTGCCATCTTTTATTGACCTCTTTCCTTCACCTGTGACTGCAGGAAGATTTCCACCTTCTTCCTGTTCTTTTCCTCCCACCACAACCCCAGCCTTTAAACTCTTCTTACGCTTTCCAATGTTTGCCATCCAAAAACTACAAGTCCTGTTGTGTGCTTGGATGAAGCAAGCCTATGTAATCTGCTGGATTATGTTTGGAATGAACATCTCCATTTTAGATGTGGACGATCTGATTCAGACCTGCTCGTCTAAGCTCTGTGATACAGTCAGGGACGAGCCAGCACCTCCTGACTCGCAGCTGAATATTCTGCCACCGCACGCTAGTCTCCAAAAGCAGAAACGATCAGAAGTTAGGTGTTGCCTCCAAGTGAGACGCCAGAAATGGTGTTTTGGCTGGTGGTGCCCGGAACATAGTGCCGGGGTTTCATGTTCAACTAGCCGCTCTTCACCTCTTCAACCCTCTTGTGCTGGTAACCTTCCCAAGTGCCTCCCTGTTTCATGTCAAAGTTGAAACAATTAAACTTGTTGGGATTTTCTAAGTAAATAACTTCGTGGGGAAAAAATAGTGCCGCTTCGTAGCGTGTTTTGCAAACTGTTCTTGCAGAAAGCCTCTCGGTGTAGGTAGGTTTTGGAGGCTGCAGGTAACCTGCAGCTCTGTCGGAGGTAGTGGACCTTGAAGGTCTTTAGCCTTGCAGAAGGCAGCCGTGATGAAGACAGACTCAGACCTTCCACTGTGCATGGCTTTGGGGGAAGCCCCCAATGCCAGGACCGTCATTAACCTGGGCCAGCAAAAGTCCCTGAAATCCCATAGGAGATGGTTGGGAGGTCTTGGATTATCTTGAAGGGGCCTGAAAGAAAAGTAATCTGAAGCAGTGGCGGTGTCTGGACCCAGCACGGTCTGCTCAGAGCCTGGGACTCGGCAGGGCAGCTGCTGTCGGAACTGCCATTTCTCTCATTGCACAGGCATCACGCAAACCAGATTTCATTTCAGAAACTCCTAAGTGGCACGTTGAAAGTCACATCTCTTGGAATTTCCAGTAAATGGGCACTGGAACAAAATCAAGTCTCATAGCACTGATCTTCCAGCCAGCTTGACTAATTTCCTTCTCTCGAAAGGCAGAGGATTTACCACCACCTCACCGTACTGGTGAAAATGCCGCTAATACACAGGAATCTGATTCTGCCCTCCCTGCCCAGAGGATCAGGCCTCAAATTAATTGAAAGCATGAGAGACTTCTTTTCCTATTATTTGTCAGTGGGCATGAATTTGGCTTTCCCATGAAATGTGCAAGCTCTAAATTACCAGTTTTTACAATTTACATGCATTTTAATAATTCTTAGCTTCACTTGTTGCATTTCACTTGTTTGTTTTATCATCACGTTCTCTTTGTCGGTAAGATTACAGTATGCGATACATTTAATTATGTATATATATATTAACAATTTGAACAGGCTTTGTAGTTGTTTGCATGATGTATATTAGTGGAAGAACTGTAAAAGTGTGTTGTCTTAACTTTTTGAATCATCAACAAACCCAAGAACACATGCTTTACTGTTTTGGTTCATAAAATCCCACCTGAATGGGTACTGTGTGAATAATAAGTAGTTCATCAGCACTACTCTGTATGCTAAAGCCCACTTCAGTTAGTTTAAACTAGGCTGATGGGCAATCACTGCTAATACAGCATCTGAACGCTCCTGGTTACAGCTGTAGCCAAAGTTTGGGTGCCTCTGATGCCACAAGAAATGTATGCAACTTTAGCTTGAAAAAGAAAAATGGATGCCCAACGTTTGAATTTTGTGGCATGTTTAGTCTGGATCACATGTACTTTTTTTTTCTTTTCTTTTTTTTTTTTTTTACTCTCCACCTGCAGTTTGGGCAGCTTCAGCTTCCCTGTGCAGGTGTTGAGGAACACACCTAGGGCAAGCTGAGAGCCAGCACCTGGGCTCCGCTGCCCGCAAGCGACTCGAACGAAATTGCTGCTGCTGCAGAGTCATGGAAACCAGAAGCAGCTCAGGTCTTAGTTTAGATGCTGAGCTGGAAAATTAAATTAAAAATGAGTCTTCAGAAGTCAGGGCCATCCCAGGAAAGTCAAAATGAGCGTCCCCTGACCCAGCTTTTGTTGCTGTGCAGGGAAGCGGAAGCTCATCCCTGCGTGGAGGGCTGCGTGTGCCCGTCAGATGGCTCTGCTTCATAGACTCTTGTAAGTCGTCGCTTGCTGCTTGGGGCAAAGATCACTTTTTGACGTTTGTGCATTGGCTGACAAAATATGATAATACAAGTGATAAGCAGACGTGAGTGTTTTGCTGAGCCATGAGAGGTAGAGAATTCAAATGGCATTTGTGGATGCTGGGAAGATGCCCTGCGGGACAGGGATGACATAGGCTGGTGCTGGAAAATGGGAGAAGCGTTTCAGAAACTGGTTAAGGCATTTGCAGTGATTTTCTTGCTGCTCTAGATGGCCTGTGTGGTTTTGTATTACTTTCTAAAGATAAGGGTAGACGTATTTAATTTTGCTATATAACAAATGCTACAAAAATGACCTACAAAGAGATAAGTATTATAGCTCATGTTGACATGAACTTTCACCTTGTTACACTTTTATTTGCTCCCGTTTCTTTCTTTCAAACATGTAAGTGATATCAAGTCCTGTAAACCAAGCTGCTGGAATAAACTAGAAAATGGCATAGACCAGGCAGGAGAAATAGGTTGGGAGGGATTTGGCCGCAGGTTATCAGCCATTCATTATTCATTTTGTAAACAATGAGGGAGTGTAAAAGCAGCCAGGGCAGGTAGGTAGAGGATTAGGTTGTAAGATAATAGAGATAGGGGAAAATAAGGAAAAAATCCTTAGCAAACAAAACTGAATGTTGTTCATAACTGTCACAAGCCACCCTATACCGCAAAAGAAAACACCAGTGAATTATTAATCATTTTCATTAAGCAATTGCATCGGTGTTTGACGACAGAGTTGAATATGACAGATACAACTTCAAAAGCCGGAGTTTTACAGAACTTCAACAGAAAAGACTTGGGGAAACGGTTGCAAGCATTTTTTATCTCAAGTTTGAGTAAAACCATGTCACAAATCTTAGAGTTGGTTAGGACAAAAAGTGCTTAGGGGTTTACTTTTTTTTTTTTTCCTCTTTTTTAAATTCTGAGTTTGGCAAGAGGAGGAAGTAGTGAGTAGAAAGACAGATGTGGTCGTATGTGTTTCTAGTCTTTATGGATTTCTCTCCAGTGTCTGAGACTACTTGCGTGCTCTCAGTAGCTTGCGTACGTATCGGTCTTATGTGGCATCCTCTCAGTGAGTATTCATGCAGAAATGATTACAGTGAAGTTTTCTCAGGAAGAAGGCATTGGAAAAGCAAGAAACACGTGTGTAGGAATAACATTATACCTGCACAAGTTACTCTTTAGCCTGAAACCTCTTATCTAACCTCTCCGAGCAAGGATACAATTAGCCTTAATCCAAATGCTGTTTAGTAAAGGCAAAGGTCTATTTTTCCAGCAGAAAGCAATTGCTGTAAGTGGCATGGAGGGACACTTGCTGTTACCTGTATGTACGAGAAGTAAGCGAGATGCGTTCCAGGCATCTCTTTTTCTCATGCACGATTTAACTGTCAGGGAGACTATATTTGGGGTGTCTGTTAGGGCTGCTGTTGGCAGGCCGGGGAGCTCTGCGGGGGGACCTGCCGCTCCGGGCCCAGCCGGTCGAGGAGCATCGTCCCCGCACCCACCTCCTCTTCCAGGGAAAAGGGGTCGGGGCGAGGGAGGTGGGTGCTGCTCAGCCTGCTGTGGAGTTGGGGTCTGCTGCATGCCCCTGCAAGCCCTTCCTGCGGATGGAGAACCGCTGCCCCAAGCAGAGCAAGCTGGGGGCATCAGGCAGCTGCAATTGCTGCTTCTTGGGTGCCTCCCCTCTGCTGTGCTGGCCCCTGCAAGGAATTAGTGGGGACGGAATGGGAAAAGGGTCCCCTCTGTCCTGGCTCCCCCCCATCCCGCGTGCCCAAGAGAAGGATCTGCTCAACATCTGCCCCCCGGCAGGTGTGAAGCTTTGGCACAGTGGGGGACAGCACATAAAATGTCTTCAGGACTTGCTGTATTTCCCCGGGAGGGTTTGGGGTTTTGTTACTTTTCTAAACAGCAAATGAAATATAAACCAGGAATTTTAGGCTCCACCGATAGCCCCAGAGTTTAAGGTAGCATGCACTACCATGTAAGTTCTATAAAAAGTATGTTGGGTGACTTAGTGACGTTCTTGTCTCCATTAAATTGTTCTGCATTAAGATTGCAGGGAATAATATTTTCAGCTGATGAGCTGCAAAGCATAAAACATCATAGGAGGAGGGGGTGTGAGAAGTGAAGATCATTCCATAATGCTTTAATGAGGAGAGGGCTTTCAGAGTTGAAGCGTGCTCCTGAACTTCACCCCGCACCTTCTGCCCCCAGAGGACCCTGTTGTGGGAGCTGTTTTATAAGGTGATGTTTAGACTCGGAGCTCAGGTTATCTCAAATGTTTAAGAGTCTCATGGTATTTTAACAACACTAAGGTCTTGCCATATTGCAACCATGTTTCCCCTCTTTTTTTTTGGTATTGTTTTTTTTTAACCTATTTGATCACCCATGCCATTTCAGATCAATAAGACATCCGCAAGTCATGACCCAAGCTGCTGTGTAAGGCTGCAGCACGGCACCGGCAATTGCTGTTTCACTTGAGACAGCTGCCCTTCTGTGACAAATAACAAGATCCCTGCATAGCTATCTGGGGGGGGGGGGGGG